>PVJH01026792.1:0-29604 GCA_004026705.1 Nesogale talazaci
AAGACAACAAAAAATCTTGCCTATAATTATGCCCAGCTTTCTATCATCACCTCTTACAACCAACCATTCACGAACGCAGTCTGCACTGAGTTGGTGTCAGTAGTATGCCAAACTCTGTTTCTGCCTTTTCCCTAAGGACAGCCTAGATCAAAGTCAGGAAGAACTTACTTGCCCAGATCAGCAGTTCTGTGAGTCATGACCCTTTTGGGTCCCTTTTGAATGACCCTTTCACAGGGATCGTCTGATTCATAACAGTAGCAAAATTACATTTCTGAAGTAGCAACAAAAATAGTTTTATGGATGGGGGGGTCACCACAACATGAGGAACTGTATTAAAGGGCCGTGGCATTAGAAAGATTGAGAACCACACTGGCCGAGAGAGATTCAAAAATCTTTTGGTAAGCCAATATTATTTTAGGGCCACAGGCTGGAATAAAATTAACACTGCAGTCATAACTCTAACGTAGCCAATGCCTTACCTGTCTTGAGCAGATCAAGGAAGCCATAACACACATGTGAGGGGTCAGGAAGAGCTTCAGCCTCATAATTAAAATACCCAGTGCTGCATATGCAATCAGCTGCAGTGCATGATAAACCAGCTGAAAGAGACAGAGAGACAGAGAGAGAGACAGACAGACAAGAGAGAGAAAATCTTTTTACTCTATTTGTGAAACTTTAGAAAATACTGTTAAACGCAAATATCAAGAAAAGGGCACTTCTCTCAGCAACAAAAATTACTATTACTCTAGTGGCTGACATTTCTAAAGCAACATTAGAAAAGCACTATCGAGCCATTCTATTTTAACAGATGACAAAAACGATGAAGTAAACTAAGGTAAGCTTTTCTGTTATTCTGTTGTAGGTTAAACCTGTGGTTTACAAAACCCACAATTCTGGGTCTGCCTAGATGCAGGAAAGTGACAAATAAAAAGTGATTATTGCTTCAAGACCCCAAAGCGCCACCTTGAAACTGCCATTAAGACTCAGGCTGATTTAGTTAGAGCTGGGAGAAACCAGATCCATCTTCCAAGCCCCGGGACACTGTGAGGGAAGCGGCAGGTGGGGAGCAATTTCAAATCTCCTAAAACACTCCTCATGCATGGGCATGTGTGTGGGTACGCAGGGGTCCAGAAACAAGCTGCTATGACTGTGGGGGTTATCAAAGAAGGAGCAAAAGCCTTCTCATGGAATTGTTCTGGCAAAGAATGGTCAGTGAATCCGAACACAGCATCCTAAATATGGTGGGGTTTTTTGTGGGGGTTGTTTCCTCCCAAAATAGGTTGGAGATGATGAGTAAGGGGAACCTATTATAAGGATCTACATATAACCTCTTCCCTGGGGTATGGCATCGGGAAAGTGGGTGATGAGAGACAATGGACAGAATACGATATGATGAAACAATAATTTATAAATTATCAAGGGTTCATGAGGGAGGAGGGAGTGGGGTGGGGGGTGGGGGAAATGAGGAGCTGATACTAAGGGCTTAAGTAGAAAGCAAGTGTTTGAGAATGAGGACAACAAATGTACAAATGTGCTTGACATACAATGGATGGATGTAAGGGCTCTAACAAAATGATTTAAAAAAAATAGAGCTGATAACAAAGGCTCAAGTAAAAAGAAAATGTTCTGAAAATGATGATAGCAACATATGTACAAATGTGCTTGACATAATGTATGAATGGACTGTGATCAGAGCTGTATGGGCCCCCAATGAAATTATTACATAATAATAATTAGAAATACTAGAAATATCAAAAAATAGTAAGTAAAAAAATCTTATGATGAGTAAACGATTGTCAATAAACTTAGAAGCTAAAACTAAAGCAAAGCCCAAATATACTAAACTTAATAGAATTTCTTAGTTCACTTTTTACCTCTCCATGATCAAACTGGTGTTTCCTGAAACAAAAACACAAGAAAAAAATACTATTGAATCAATTTAAATTCACATAGTTACATAGTACCTCAGGACACATACGTGTAAATCAAAATAGCTAACAGCACAGGCCATTATTTAAGACAGCTTCCCCCCACCCCCACCCCAAAGATTGTGGGATATAAAATGCCTTCCTCAGCTTTGTCTCTCCCAAAGATTTGCCAAACCTTGGAAGCTATTTGTCAGCACATGGTGGGCCATCAGATGCCTCAGAGATATTCTCCCTGGAGGCATTTAGCCACCAGACTACTGTATGGTTCACTGCAGGTGGGGCTCACACCCTACTGATAAAGACAGCCGGCATTTCCAGGGAGAGTCAGAGAAGTGGTCAAACCTCTCAGTGGCATCCAGATAGCCTGCCATCCTGAATCTAGAATACATCCATCTTGTCGCATGTGATCCCTCCTGTCTCTTGCATGCACACCCCTAAATTGTCCCCCTCCCATTACTGTATTACCTATAGAACCACCTCTTCTTGTGACTTATGTCTTTATCTGGAATCGGGGGGCTTGCATGCCCCCAAAAGGTAAATATGCCTTGGTTAGTAATCTCTCTCTCTCTCCCATTTTCTCCCGGTCCTCCGTTCCTACTCCCTCTCCCCTGCCATTCCCACCTTCCATATCCCCACATGGACCAAGAAGGGCTGAGGTGGGCATGCTACCAGGAAATGCATCTGACTCCTTCATTTTACTTTCTCTTATCTCTTATTCTCGATGACTATACTGTCATCTTTACATATTATCACTGTACAATTGTTTCTGCCGGGTCTGTGATGATTTGTAAGGGGCTGGCTCCTCTGACAAAAGATTAGTGTTGTATTACATCCCAAGTTTTTGCCAACTCGGATGTTTAAGAAGAGGTCAAGAGAAGATGCAGCACCTATCAGCTACCTGATGGTGAGATTCTAGTACAGCAGGGACTGCGGAGAAATGTCAAGAGCCTGCAATTAATTCATGGTGCCGCATCTTAGCTATCTAATCCCCATGTGCCTCTGCTCTCCCAGAAGTTTAACTGCAATAGACACCATTGAGGACCGAAGTTCACAAGTTAAGAGTTTTCAGCATAGGCTCTATAATATACCAACAGTCACAACATTCCAATTTATCATATATATATACACACACCTATACATATATGTAATGTGTCATCCGATCTTTATATTTTTTTTATTCTGACAAGTCATGGTATTTCCAATTGCCTTGTGTACATGGTGAATGCTAGACAATGAAAACAGGAGCCCATGTGATCGTGATGGTGAAGAATAGTGAAAATATCACATGCTGCCAGAACAAACGCGTCTTGGAGGAAGTGCAGTCAGAAAGCTTCTTAGAAGTGTGGAGGGCAAGACTGGGTGTCACATCCTTTGGACGTGGTATCAGGAGACACCAGTCCCTGGAACAGGACATCAAGCTCGGTGCAGAAAACGTGACAGAGAGAAAGACGCTTGACGTGAGGGATTGCCACAGTGGCTGCAATAATGAGAGCAAGCACGGCAAGTGTGAAGACGGCACAGGGCCAGGCAGAGTTTCGGAGGAGTGTTCTGTAGCTCAGTGCTACTGAGTCCCTGCCAACTGTAGCCACAAAGTGGATTGCAAATCTTTACTTAGAAAGCCTCATCTTGCTCTCTCAGAGCAGCTGGTGGCTCTGAACGAGAGACCCTGCAGCTAGCAGCCTAAAATGTAACCCACTAGACCAAACCAAACTCACTGCCATCTGATCAATACTGCCCTGTACGGCACGGTGGAATGGTTCTTTTGAGTTTCTGACACTGTAACTATTTAAGGCAAAAGGAAGCCCTGTCCTTTTCCCGAGGAGCTACTAGTGGTTTCAAACTGCCAATCTTGCAGGTCGCAGCCCAACACACACATAATCACCATGCCACCAGATATTAATCTTTGGTCATATATTGCAAATCTCTCCCCCTTTCTCCAACGTGAATTTGCATCACCCATTTCCCCAAAATACTTTATACCTCTTATCGAATAAAAGTGCTTGTCATCTCAATTTTATCAATCTTTCCTTATATGGGGAGCATGTGGTCCTGGTGGCACTGTTGAGTAAACGTTGAACTGCAGCCTAAAGGTTGGGGACTCAAATACATCAGCTGCTCAACAGCAGAAAAATGAGATCATCTGTTCCAATAAAGACTTGCAGCCTCAGAGACCCTACACTGGGTCCCTACAAGAATCAACTCAATGGCAAAGAGTTTGGCATTTGCGTATAAAAATACACTCAGGTTTGTTTTCATAAGAGTTAAATATTTGCTCTATCTGGAATTTATTTTGTATAAAAAGGTCTGGATCCAGCTTTGTATCTCTTGCCCTTCTCTTAAAAAGGCAACCAGGGCTCCTTAAACAAGTCAAAGAATAATATATTTTCCCTGCTTAACTGAAAACGATGCTGTGCCCTTGAAGTGTAGCTACACATAGGACTACTCTCAGATGGTACTCGCTGAGACTGATTGAGGGATACATTTTGCTCCACAGAGTTAGAGAATAATGAGAAAAGTAAAGGTGGGGAGGGATGACCCAAAATATCAGGTTATTAAATTCCTAGTGCACAATAGGCATATGGTAAATTCTTATATAATATAGATCAGAAACAGCAATATTTACCTTATATGTGTTTGTTGCTTAGCTAAGGCACCCCACATGTCACTAATGACCTGCAAGTAGATTGTAAAGCACTTTAAAATAGCAGTTTTGAGAAATGTAAACTCTTAACTAAATGAAAACAAGCTTTAAAATTTATAATTACAAACATGAGAAGGAAATGTGAGAAAATTAAGAAAATATTTATATCATAATCTTATACAGTATTTGATCATATATAAATGCCCTATAACCCTAAACAACTCTTTCACAGGGGTCACCAATTCACAACAGTAGCAAAATTGGAGTTATGAAGTAGCAATGAAAATAATTTTCTGGTTGGGATAACCACAACATGAGGGACTATATTAAAAGGGTTGAGGCATTAGGAAGGTTGAGAACCACTGCATTAGACTATTCTTCTAGAATAGAATAAAGTCTAGACTGGCTAATGTTTGAGTACCTACTAGGTACACACCCAGGTAAAAGCAGCAAAAAGGCAAAGAAAGTACAGGATCCAGTATGCCGAAAGAACGAATTATGCTGATCAGTATTAAAAGTGCTATGGGAACACAAAGCAAATACATGAAATGCCTAACGGTGGGTAAAGTGCCAACATTGACTCGTGTCCAAACCTTTCCCCCCTTTTCAGGAATTTATTGTTGTTATTCAAGAGCATGCGCAGTATATTCCTCTTGTTTCATGCACAAAACATGAGGCTGCCAACTAACTTTCAGACATTTCAGTGCTGCATCTACCAAAAGGGGAGTGATACTATCTGTCTCCCCAGAAGGGCTCTGCGGATCACCAGATGAAGTAACACAGGGGAAAGGGTTTTGGAAAGTACAAAGCACACTAGGAATACATAACATAATGAATGAAAATTATACTACTGAAAGGTCTTCAAACATAGAAACCATTAACTACAAATTAGAAAACTTTTAGATACTAACATTTATTGTGTGATCACAAAAAATTGTAATTCACTGCCTTAAAAAACAGAATATCACAACTGATTTTTTCCCATTAAAGGCCGGGGATTTTTTAGTTGATGAAGTACTTTATCAAATGAAGGTGTGAATCTACATGTTTGACTTTATTTTCTTAGCACATCCTTAGTAAAACATCTTCCCTTTTGTTAAATACTAGTTAAATTAGTAGGCACTGTATGAATCACTTAGAAAGGAGTATTATCATTTTAAATAAACAAGAAATTATTTAATTTTTAATAAATACATAAAAGCCTTATGAAATAGTATATAAAAGTTAAAAGCAAGTCAATAATGAATTACATAGGCAAAGCAGCTGTATGTGAGATAATATGGTTTCTAATTATTTCAAAATAATATTACCATCATAACTCGGATCACACTTTTTCCTTGTATCTATTTTATACTAGCCAATAATAGAATACTTCAAGGGCTGATAAGTAGATTTAAAAACAAAAATAAAAAAATAGAGACTGTGTTTCAGATTAATATTAGGTAAGTGTACGTACATGCAATTGTGGGGAAACAAGGAAGAGCTCATAAGTGAGAGACATACCTTTTTGACAATTGCAATAAATACTATAAGAACCACAGGAAGCAGCAATGTCTTCGTATATCTCAGTGGAGTCTGGAATTCAGAGATATGTTGTTAGAGGAAAATATTATTTCAGATGAACTAAATTTCATTCAAAATTATGAGTCAAGTGAAATTTTACAAGTCTAAGTGTGAGAAGAGGAGCATCCATTGATCTAGGGTCCACTCTCCTCAATGTCTCCTACTACGGACGTGAAGGGACTCCCCGAGGAAAGACACTTCCCGAGAACGGTGAGCTAAAAATATGGTGGGGAATAAAAATCTGACCCACCTTCAACACCACACACACACACACACACACGCACGCACACACAGAATTTAGAGTAACGAGATATTACACTTATTTAGCTAAGTCTTAAAAAATTTTAGAATCTATCATTTATTGTCTTTTTCTCAACATTGCCTGCATAAAAATACTTACGTTGTTTAGTCAAATACTGTGTGCCTTTCTAAATATTTTTATAAAGCTAAACATGGTCTCAACCACATGAAAAATACTGGTGCTTAAGAAACCCAAGGGGCTCTGTGGTAAAAGTGTTTAGCTGACAACCCAAACTACTGGACTCTGAAAATCTACAAAGCCTATGGCAATAAGAGTTTCTGACTTTCCCACTCACCATTCTAATTCTGATCTTGTTGGTGGGGTGGTGAGCCCACTATAACTCCCAGCAGCTACACGGGTCTGTCCCTAGAGATTTCTTGACAGTCATTTTTGCTGGGGCAGTCCTTGGGCTTTCTCCAGCAGTCAACTTGAGGGAATTTGAACCCTCAGCAGTCCAATACTTACTTATCAGTTCTTCCTTCCTATTATTCTTCCCTAAGCTCTCCTGTTGTTATTTGGTTAAAAACAACAAGAAAACATCAAAATGGAAGTCAGAAGAGACTTGAAACTTGTTTTTAAATGCAGAGTAGCTATAAAGCTAAGTGAAAATGATGACGTGAAAAATAGCTGAACAGAAGATTTCAAAGGGTATCTTGAAAAGACAAGTATTATAATGAAATGTGCAAAGACCTGGAGTTAGAAAGCGAAAAGGAGTCAATAACCTCAGCGTATCTCAAGTTAAAAGAACTGAAAAAATTCCAAGCTCAAGGTTCTGTACTGAAGGATAATATTGGCAAAATACTGAATGGCCCAGAAAGCATGAAAAGAAGATAGAAGGAATAAATAGTCACTGTACCAAAAAGAATTGGCCGACCTCCAAGTCCCAATGGCATTAAAGGAAGAATTCTAAGTTACACTGTGGCAATGGCAAAAAACCAAGGCTCTCCGTTTGTAATTCTACGGTGGCTTGTGTTGCTCCAATTCAGAAAGCTTATGTCATTGGTAATTCAAATAACAGTAGGGTTAGCCAAACTGAAAAGATTTCAGCAGAGGCTCCAGACTAAGAGACTACAAAGAAAGAATAGGCTGTTCACTTCGGAGGGATCAGCTACTGAGGATGTCATGGACATCAGTGGAACATGGTCAGATACAGAGTCAGAAGATGAGCCCCTCAGCTCAGAAAAAAGCTCAAAATATGACTGGTGAAGAGCTGCCTTCACAAAGTAGAGCCAACCATAATGACACGGATGGAATCATCTTGGGGAACCTTTATTTGCTGATGGGGTGCTGCTCAAAATGAAACGAACCAGCTATAAACATCTATTAATAATTGTAATTTGTGAGCATAAAACATGTGAAACTCAGGGCTGAGCCCCAGTGGGGTAGTGGTTGTGTGCAGGATTGCGGCCCACTGGGTTGGAGGTTCAAATCCAGCAGCGGCTCTCCAGGAGCAAGGTTGGGTTCCTAGTCCCACCACCAGAGAGCAGTGATGCCTCCCCCCTCCCACTCAAAATTAAAAGACATGTGAAACTCAGAAACCTGGAAGTCCTTAAAAATGAAATGGGATGCATATAGATTGATATCCTAAGCATCAGTCAGCCAAACGGAACTAATAATGGCCATTTGGAACCATGAAAATGACAAATTGCAGTGCAATCTAATCAAATTCATTGTCAAAAAGACATTTAATATGCATGCTAAGTAAATAATCCAAGAAACGGGGCTGTGTGAATACTGGATTGGAGGAAGGCTCATTAACAATCTTCAACTTGCAGATGACATCACTTTGTACCAGAAAGTGAAGGCCTAAGTGCTTACTCATTAAGACTACACCTTCACATAAGGAATCCAAAACCTTCTAACGAGAATAAGCAACACAGTGAAAAAAGAAAAAAAAAATGTTGAAGCTGTCAAAGATTTTACTTTACTGGGATGAACAATCTGCTCAAGGAAGGAGAAGTCAAAAAATCAAAGTATCTATTATATTGGGCAAATGTGCAGCAAAAGACTTATTTAAAGTGTTAAAAAGCAAAGATATCACTTAGAATACTAGGGTATGGCATTGGTATAAAAATACCAAATCATGGTATTTTTAATCACTTCACATGCATGAAAGGGGTGGAGAATGACTACAAGAAGAAGGAAAATGAACCAGGACATTTGCATTGTGGTACAGTTGAAGAATGTATCACAGACTATCAGAAGAACAAACCAGTCTTAGAAGCAGAACAGTCAGAATTAGAAGTAAAGATGGGGAGACTACGTTCTCACACACTTGGGCCCTGTTCTCAGAGTCTCTGGAGAAGGAGCTCGTGGTTGGGGGAGGGTCAACACAAAAGCAGATCATCAACAAGATGGTTTGATACAGGGCAAGAGGTTCACACAGCAACGACTGTGAACATGACTCTGGGCTGGGCACTGCTTCCGTCTGTGGCGCACTGGTTGTTAGGAGGGGAAACAAACTGTTGTTGGGTGCCAGCAAATCATTTTGACCTCTAGTGGCGAAGAAGAAGCCCAGTGCTGACCACAAAGGGTAAAGCACACCCACCAGCAACTTCATGCAAGAGATGAGGCTGTCTTCCTCCTGGAAAGAGGCCAGCCGTGGAAACCCTACAAGGGGCCACTGTATCATAACTAGCTCAGAGGCAGTGGGGCTGGTTTTGTAGCAGAGTAAAAGTGGGGCCGGTTTTGTGGCAGAGAAAAGTGACCCACAGAACTTTCTAAGCTGTCATCTTTATGGAACCGGATCCAGGACTTTCTCCCATGCTTGGAAGAGTCAAACCAGCAGGCTTGTAGCCAGTAGCTGTGTAACCAGGACACCTTATTCCACACGGGTTGAGTAATTTTACTAAAATATTACATTAAATTGTACATTTCATGCAGTTAAAAAAACCCATTAAAAGGAGGCTTTTACACTTTTATTATACTATTTACTTTTATAAACACCTACATGGTATTCAACATTAAAATACAACTGTTTTTAGTTTTGTAAAATTTAAGTTATGATTGACTGTAAGCAAAAAATCAACTATTTTTAATCAATGTAAAAATATGATACCATTTTATCATCTATGTAGTCAAACATGTTTCTTGTAACAAACATCAGTAAGTCTAAGAGCAGGTGTATGCTGTAGATTTCACTGTGTCAAAATTGTGTGAAAGTAGAGCCTACAATTTCTTTTTTTTTTTTTAATCATTTTATCGGGACTCGTACAACTCTTATTACAATCTATACATCCATCCATTTCGTCAAGGACATTTGTACATTTGTTGCTCTCATCATTCTCAAAACATTTGCTTTCTACTTGAGTCCTTGGTATCAACTCATTTTTCCCCTCCTTCCCCACTCCCCTCTCCCCCTCATGTACCCTTAATAATTTATAAATTATTTGATCATATCTTACAATATCTAATGTCTCCCTTCACCCACTTTTCTGTTGTCCGTCCCCCAGGGAGGCTATATGCAGATCCTTATCATTGGTTCCCCCTTTCTACCACACCTCCCCTCCACCCTCCCGGTATTGCCACTTTCAGCACTGGTCCTAAAGAGATCATCTGTTCTGGATTCCCTATGTTTTCGGTTCCAATCTGTACCAAGGTACATTCTTCGATCGAAGTGGATTTTTAAGGTAGGAATGGGATCATGATGGGGGTAGGGGGAGCATTTAAGAATTAGAGGAAAGTCGTATGCTTCACCATTCCTACACTGCACCCTGACTAGTCTCCTCCCTGTAACCCTTCTATAATGGTATGCTCAGTTGTCTACAGATGGGCTTTGGGTCTTCACTCTGCACTCCCCCTCATTCACAGTATGATTTTTTTGTTCTTTGATGCTTGATACCTGATCCCTTCGACACCTCATGATCATGCAGGCTAGTGTGGACTTTGTTGCTTCTGAGCTAGATGGCAGCTTATATACCTTCAAGCCTTTAAGACCCCAGATACTTTATCTTTTGATAGCTGGGAACCATCAGCTTTCTTCCCCACATTTTCTTATGTCCACATTTATCTTCAGCGATTGTGCCAGGAAGGTGGGCCTCGTGAAGTGCCATTTTAATAGAACAAAGTGTTCTTGCATTGAGGAAGTAGTTGAGTGAAGACCCGATGTGATCTGCAACTACTTATACTAAAGCTATAAATATATGCACATAGCTCTATTTCCGCATCATCACATATAAATGTTTACATATGTACATGCCTGTATTTACACTACTATAAATGCCTTTAGCCTCCTAGTTCTTTCTTCTATTTCCTTTTACTGTCCTATTGTTGCACTATCATGCCCAACCTTCATTTGAGCTCCAGTAATTCCTCTCGGCTACATTGCCCTTGATCAAGCCCTACCAGGCCTCCTACCCCTTCCTCACCCTTGTCTATGGATCACTTGTTCCTCCATCCCTGGGTTGGTCAACACCTCCTCCTTTCTCCCACCTCCCCGTTTCCCAAGTCCCCCTGGAATCATCAGTTCCTTTGTTTTCTCCTCCATACTGTTCATCCAGTATATCTTATCTAGATAGACCTACAGAGATAATAATATGCACAAAAATATAAGACATAACAAAATAAAGTCACAAAAGAGAGGGATAACAACAACAAAAAAACAATGAACCCCCCCCCCAAAAAAAATCTGTAAATAGTTCAAGGTCTGTTTGTTGACCTCTAGGCGTGCCCTCAGGTCAAGTCTCATGGGGTGCCACGCCCTGGCCCCAAAGTCTATCCTTGGCCCTCCCTGCACTATCCCCCCCCCCCACTCTGTTACACACCCTTGGCGTTTAGTCTCGGTGTGGTAGGGTTAGACTAGGTGCAATCCTGACATGCAGTCTCCAATGTTGTCCCCCACAGGGCCATGGGTCAGCGAGGGATGTCGTGTCTCATAATGAGACAGGCCATATGGTCCTCTCTGTGCATTGGCTGTTCTAAGCAGGGATATCATCCTCAAGGATTGGTGGGTCAGAATGTGCTCTCTCTTCCTCCCTTTCATTTGCTCCTGTGTGCTCCCATCAGACAAGTCCCTCTCCCCAAGCTGCAGCTTCAGTGCTGTCCTCTAAAGTAAATTCTTCTGGGGAAAGGGGTGCCTGTCCAAGTGGGTACAATTTTTTAAAGCTTATGTTCAGAAACCATTTTTAAATGCATTTTAGTATTTGTGTTTGATAAATGAGCATCATCAGGCTTTGCCAGGGACACCTCAGGCCAGAAGACAACTGAGTAACACACTGAAGATAATTCAGGGTAGAAACGTGAGCAGAAACACAACACATTTATATCTCACCAACATGACCTTGAGTTATAAAACCATGGGTAAGGTATTTTGAACATGTAAAAATGTAGAACTTTCTTCCTTGGCCGCCTTCGGAGGCATCCACTGAAGAGCAAGTTTCACATTAAAAGAAATGGCAGGAGGGGCTTCAACTCAGAACTCGTACTAGTGAGTGCTGACAACAACAAACTGTATGAATCAAGTGCCAAGTATGGGACAGAGATGACAGAACAGTGTGAGTGGTTCAATGTGCTGGCCATGAAGACACAACGGAGCTTTGAAAAGCAGCAGGAAACAGGGTCCAAGTATAGAGGAAGTACAATAATCTCAATCACTAATGAAAATGAAAAAACAAAGTTGCTGTGGCATAGACAGCGACCTTCGTGTGGGACAGAGTAGAGAGGTGCTCCACTGGGCTTTCGGTGGCTGATTATTTTTAGAAGCAGATTAGCAACCCTTTCTTTGGAGCGTGGACTCCAGTTCATAGCCTTTCAGTGAACGTTCAAGTGCAGAGACTCCCCCACTGATACAGTATTATAAAAAATAAGGAGGAAAAAAAGCAGGGAAGGGAAATAATTTCAGCATGACTCTCAGTAGAAAGGTGAGTAGAAGAGGCTAGAGATCGTTTATAAATATACATAGAGGACCATATTTTCCTCAAATAAACATGCAACAGAAGAAACACTTCCACACGTATCCACACGGAGATGGCAGGAAAGAGTGAATGTGTCTAGGAGTGCCATGGCCCGCATAAGACATCCCCACCTGTGAGTGAGTGCTTTACAAATAGTGTAATGGCATCAAGAAACCAGTGCTGCATGGGTGATGCTAAAAAGCCACATATTAAGTTTTGGGTTTTTTTTTTTTTTTAAACCAAACTAGCTTAAACAGTTTATTTCCTTCCGTCTGGCTGATGTCTGTAGCACAATACTGGAACCTAGGCAACAACTGCACAAAGAATAAGCATCACTTGGTTCAAAAGCATCAAGCAATATTCCTGACTTATACCCGCTAAGCCACTCCCCAGTTTCCTTCTAAATATGAGTACAGTTTCAGAAGGAAAACTGTTAGAATGGAAAACTTATACTCACTCATATTTTTAAAATGACGAGATCACTCAATTGAACAACAACAAAATGAGAGGCAATGTAAAAGCTGGGGAGGTTGGTGAGAATTAATGGCTGTGTTTGAAAAGAAGCAACTTCCTCTGTGTCTACTCATCCACGAAGTGTTGCGAGCCTCAAAGCATGCTGCTCAGTTATCAAAATGAGAAAAGGCCTTATATTTCAGAGAAATGTACTAATGCAAATAGAAACATTTTCCTTAAAGCTGCCAGATTGTCCTTTTCCTTCAAAGCAAGATAAAAGCACACACAGGAAAGGGTCTGAAATCACTGGAGTACTTTTTTCAAAAAGGAATAGGGCTCAAAACATTAGGAAAGAGAACTAGAAATCATAGCTTACCTCCTTTTCCATGAAGTCAAACTCGGCTGCGCAGGTGTACAATAAAGTATCAAAATCCTTGTAACTGAAGAATTTTGATGTTAATAAGTTGCCAATGTGAGCCTAGTAAGAAATTGAATAAGGTACCATTACATTAAGCCATACATTGTAATAATGCATAAGTAAATCTTAATGTGATCTAAAAATAGCTTTCCCTAAATAGGGTCCATTGTTGGCATATGGAGCGAGTAGGCTTTTGTAAAGAAAAAAGTACCTTATAAGCCGTGCCCTCTCCCGCCACCGCCGACTCCCTACTCCGAAGTTTTCCCTTTCTCTGCTGATATGGGATGCCCCCTGTGCTCATCAGCCTACCAAAGGCTTTATTGGTCTTGGACTTCCCTCTTACTGGTGACACACTGGAAAACACCTTTGCAGGAAAGGCTTGGTTTGGGTTTTAGCACAGGCTGTCTGCCAGGAGCCCGGTGGCATAGTGGTTACGAGCTGGGCTGCTAACCTCAAGGTCAGCAGTTTGAAACCATCAGCTGTTCCATAGGAGAAAGACGGGGCTTTCTATTCCCATCAGGAGTTTCGGTCTGGGAAACTCACAGGGGCACCTCGACCTTGTTCTATACGTTTGCTAGCACTGAGTCAGCACTGGCTCGATGATGGCAATGAATTTGGTTTTGATGACCAGATGCAATAACACGCGTAACTGGAAAGTAGAAGAATGGATGATATGTATGTCAACCAGTAGCCATAAAAACTGAGATAGGTCTCTCTCTCTCTCTCTCTCTACACACACACACACATACACACACACCTCTTTCCATGTATGTGCATGCTTATTTGCTGCAGTTAAGGGCCAGTAAGTCAGTTTCAACCCATAGAGGCTCTCTGTACAACAGAACGAAAAACTGCTTGGGCTTGAGCCACCCCCACAACCGTTCCTGTGCCTGAGTTCACGGACCCCTTGTAGTAACTGTGTCAGTCCATCCTGTTGGGAGCCTTCCTCTTCTTTGCTGCCCATCCCTCCACCCAGCCAAGCTAACAAGAGCTAGGAAACTTCACAGTGACAAAGCACCCACTCATAGAGAGGTAACAATGATAAAACACAGTCAAAAATACACGATACCAGGATTCTGAAAAAAAACAAAGCAAATACTGACAGACCTGAAGGAGATAATTCATCAATTAGAGTTTTATAGCACTTCTACTCCATTCCCCATAATTGACAAGACTATGCAAAACTAAGTAGAGGTATAGAAGTCTTAAAAAAGCACATCGCCCAATCTGATCTGACAACATAAGTTAGAGAGTAACACAGAAAACACTTTTTCCACCTTCAAATACACTTGAAGCACTCTAGGATGGTTGATATAGTATGCAGTGACTAGCTCTTAATACATTTGAAAAATAGAAGTGTGTTTTATAAACACAATGTAATTAAAGGTTTAAAAAACAAACGTGTAAAAATAACCAAATATTTGTAAACTGAGAAGCGTACAACTAAATATCAGAAAAGAAGAAAATAAATCAAAAACAAAACTCACTGCCAGAGAATCAATGTCAACCCATAAAGACCTTAGGGAAGAGGGCAGATCTGCCACTGTGAGTGGCTGAGACTTAATTTTTTGTGTGACTAGAACACCCTGTCTCTCCCTGGAGGAGTACCTGGTGGTTCTGAACGGCTGACTTGCAGTTAGCAGCCCAACCCGCAACCATTATGTCACCATGGCTCCTTACAACTAAGTAACATGGGCCCCAAAAGAATTAGAATTAGAAAACATTTTGAACTGAGTCAAAACTAAAAGCATAAATAAAATGGTTAAGATGAAGCTAGAGCTGAGAGAGAAATGGAAAAACCTAACACCTGTACTTAAAATGTCTTGAACCAGTAACTTAATTTTTCACCGTAAGAACTACAAAGAGATGAGCCCATGGTCTTAAAGCAGTTTTCCAAGCGACTCCCTCTGCCCCCACCCCAAAGAAACCAGAATTCAATTTGCCAAATGGAACTATTGCAGCCATAATTTTTGGTTTTTATTCAAGAATATTATTTAAAGGGGGTGCCGGACTAGAAACCCAAAACACTACCAAAAAGTTAATTTTGACTCATAGTGACCACACAGAGGCTTTCCAGAGCTGTAAATCTCTAATGGAGCAGAGAACCTCATTCTTTTCCCCCTCGGTGCGGCTGGTGGATTTGAACAGCTCATCTTGTGGTCAAAAGTCCAATGCTTCCTAGAGAGGGTACATTCTGAAACTAGGTCTAATTTCCCCAGTGGAAAATCCTTCTTGGGACCCTTCAGTGATAGGTGGTCCTACCACTCTCTTCCTCTGACTACTGTGAAAATGAAGAGTTTATGAGTTAATGTCCTTGGTTAATGTTACAAGGCGTTACAGTGACAACTAAATAATTTCTGATTTGGATGTTAACTGTTTCTATACCACTTCTGGTGGCCTTAATATCACATGAGACTATGATAAGAATGACAAGGGTCATTTACAGCTAATGGAAAGTGTTAACTGGTTTGCCTCCTTTGGGGAGGAAGCAGGTTCCAAAGACCTGGAAGTGGGGTGATTACACTTTCCTTCCTACTGATTTTCAACATCCTGGATGACCCACCTGTCTCTCAGCCCTCATCTTAACCCTGACTTCTAGAAGCCTTGGATGCCTCTCCCGTATTCTTATGGAAGCAAGCCCTCATTCCATGTATGCTAATTGCTAAGAAGTGTTCCTATCTTTCGCACGTGTTCCATTGCCAAGGGACACAGCATGTACACATGGATGAATAGAAACATTTTAGATCTTCACAACACTTTTTAAATCTCTCCAGAAGTTGTAGACCACCTACATACTTGTCCAATTGTTTTCTATCATATTTTAAACAGAAATTTCTCCTGTTCCTATTTAAGTGTCCCCATAAACCTGTCATAGGAAGCTCTATGGTTTTGCATGATCCAGTGTCAAGACCACAGCTTTAATCTATTGCAGCATAATGAAAATTTCCATAAAAATACATTGCAGAGAGAAAAACAAACAAACATGCTTCACTTTACGACTTTTCTCATGTTGGTTGATGAATTGCTTTGTGTTTTAGTTTAATCTTTAACAGCTTCTTGATTTAGGATGTACTGACTGATAAAAATGAAGTGGGCAAAGCTACTATTAATATGAAGAATCTTTAAAGTAACAAAGCAAAATTCTTTCAATTTTGTTAGTTGTCAAAATTAAGTACCCCCCCAAAAAAAATCTCTGGAGTAGACCACCTTGGATTAGACTGGTTTAAGACTGAAGCCTTTCTGAACAAATCTCTTACAAGCATCAAACAGAAAACTGGGGCGATAATGTGATTACAATAACATTCTGAAATTTAAGATATGGTTCCTAAGATGGCATCATTGCCTTTTACAAAACTGAATGACAAAGACACCAAAATCCAAATCCAGTGTCATCAAGTGGAATCTGACTCATGGCTGCAAACCTTCACAGGAGCAGACAGCCTCATCTTTTTCCTAAGGAGTAGCTGATGGGTTTGAAACACCAACCTTGCAATTAGCAGTCCAACAAATGACCAACAGAATCACCAGAAAGATAAAAATTTTTGTACAGTCTTTAAAATTGGAGCTTAAATCTCTAGCATTTTCATGCTTTTAAAATTAAAAAAATTTATAATATAGTCTCTATTTTAGAATATAAAATGTCAGTAGGAGGATTGTATCAAGAAATTAGTTTCAGAATACCTATAGTCCTGCTTCCTTTACAGTAAATGAAATAGATAAAAGAAAAGGTACACAAACTTTATCCTGGAAGTCACTTTAAACAGTGGTGCTTCAAGATTCATGTAATTCATTTTCAGCATGCTAAATTCCTTATCAGGCTTTGAAGTATGAGAAAAATGTACTTACATCATCTGCAATGCCCAAAATTTTAGATGTTAAATATTTGAGTATGATAGTTCCAAATAACCAAAAACATCCTTGGATAATCTACAAAAGAAAAAAGGCAAAACAAAAATAACTTGATATTTCTATTTCTTGAGTCATTCATAGACAGAAGAGTAGGAGGGAAAAAAATAAACTACTTTATCATACATGAAATAAATATCTCTATAGTTAAGCAAAGGCACTAACAATGCATCTAAAAATGTTACTCCAAAATTAAGAAGCAATAAATATACATAAAATCTTATTTTCATATTAATGTATGAGAAGATTTATATAGCAATTACAGTTAAGTTCCTCTTTTCCTAATAGTATATTTTTAACCATACACTACTCTTTAGAAGAAACATGAGTAATAAAGTAAATAAAATGAAGGTTTAAAATATCTATGGAATGTTAATCTTAACTTGCTTCATGAAAAGGACAATTTGACACATTAAAATTGAGCCTTAATATGTTATAAAACTCTGAAATCTCCTGTAGTACACAGATCATTTTCTTAAGCATAGTACATTAAGATCACTGATACGTTTTAGAGAAGGAAAACTTATGTGCTAAACAGATTGATCCTTACCCATAAACTAAGTTCAGATATATTCATTTTCAGCAAATGTGGTTTCACTGCCAGCACAGCCTGCATAAAGAACAGAACAGTTAATACCTGCAGACATAAATTCAAGAACCAATGAAAACTTGGAATGATAAGACTCTCAAGAATACAAGCTTCACACTGTTGATTTTCCATGTAGAATCAATGCTGACGTCCATGTTTCCTGACCTAAGGAAATAGACCTACTATATCCAGAGCAGACTAAGACGCCAGTGAGTGGTTTCTAAAAGTTGAAAATAGAATCACCATATATAAATTTCTAAAACTAATTTTATGTATCTGATTTTTAGCTATGACATCAGCTGGATGGGTTTTCAATTAAGCTTAAGCTTTGCCTTAAACTAATAATACTGACCCCCCCTTAGAATACGACCACCATTGGAATAGAGCCACAAATGGGATTTTGATGGATCAACTAAAGACTTCTCTCTGTCAAATGAAGTCTTTTCAGGTGCACAGCCTTGCAAAATGTATTATTAATAGAGACCCAAATCTGCTCTTATAAGAGTTGGCAAGATTATGGTTGGAGATAAATCATGAATACTTGACCCCAAATAGAATATTTTCAGAAGTTTCTGAACATCTGAGAACATAAAACAAGTCGTAATTCAGGTTTCAACAGAACTATGAATATGCACAAATGTAAGTGTTCAACTCAATTACAAATAAGCACACTATCTTCTGTCTACTCTTGACATTACTTATTTTTTATACAACATGGCATAGTGGGTTATGGGTCGGGCTGCTAACCACAAGGTCAGTCAGCAGTTCAAAACCACCAGCTGTTCCAGGGGGAAAGATGAGATTTTCCACTCTCAAGTGTTACAGTTTCAGTAAGGCACAAGGGCAGTTCTACTCTTTTACAGGTTCATTATGAGTTCAAAACCACTTGATGACAGTTAAGTTTTAGTTTATATATAAAGATGTTCAACTCATAATGAAGATACACCAAGATTTCAAGTACCTGAAACATGACAGGTGATGGGCTAAGCTGAATAGAAATTTCCTAGAAAATATACCTATGAGAGGACTTTATTCATATGCAGTATTCAATCCGATGGATCTCCTATACACAGGCAGTAGCAAGTGCCAAGGCCATCCCTCAGGTTAACAGTAGTACTTCCCATGTGCACACATAAAACACTGTAGTGGTTGTACTGAAATATTTGGTACACCAAATAATCAAGTAGTACCGTGCAAACACAGTGTGTGAAACTCTAATAGATATTGGTCCATTTGGCCAATCTATTGAGCATAAAAGTGACATCTCAGAAGAGAATTTCAGGACCACTGAGAAAAAAGCCATCAATGAAGCACGTGGAAGAACCCTATCTGAAGTGGTAAAGAGAGCAGAGGTAAGAGGCCACAGCAGAGACCAAGAGGCAGAGCAGAGAAGCGATGCTGAGACAGAGGCAGGAGGCGGGCTTACTGGACCATCGCATAAGCAGAGGCTAGGATACTGCAAGACTGAGAAGCTATTTCCAGCCTGTGGATAAAAGGACTGTATCGTTAAAAAATTTTAGCCTGTTAGCTCCCATAGTAAACATGACAGTTGTGGACATTGCTTTGAGTTCTATGTGACCACTGAAATAAATTATAGAACCCAGCAAAGAATCAGGGTGCTGTAAGGATGTTTGGCCTCAGGGTACCATAAAGGATGGAGAGTGGAGGCATGTTTGACCTCTCTGGATGGCAACTGACCTTGGGCTGAAGTTGGATTCTTCTCTTCACTAAAGCAAGAGGAGGTCACAACATGTGGCCCCAAGCCGTTTCTTCAGTTAGTCTTGAAATCAAGACATATTTTAGAAAACAATATTTAGCCAACAATGCCCACAGAATCTATCAATCAATTTGAATAAACGTTCAGATGTGCTAGAAAATAAAAGGATAAAGGTGGTAACAAATCTAACTGGATTCAATCCAATCTTTTTGATCATCACTCTGACCATCCAGAAAATCATAATGAATCCCAAACATGTACAATTTCTCTTTTGGTGAAAACTAGAGTGAGGACAGCAAATACCTTTACTGCTGGGATATTCTTGGGAAGTGGCTTATTAAATAAATACTATTTGTATAGTGGGACAAAAAAATAGACGATCTCAAATTTGTTAATGGTTATAGATGCCAATAAAGCCAATACAATCAAGCACTTTAAATGATTATTCAAGCAGTAGAATACAATTCAATTAGGAACCTGCAGGACACATTTTTCATAAGAAAGCTGGCCTACACAAAATCACATGCAATTCAGAAATAACAAATAATGAAGACATTGCAACAGTAAATTCTGTTGAAAAAAGATAAAACCATCTAAGGAGTTTTCAAACTTAAAGAGGCTTTTATATCTGGAAAGACTCCCTGGGAGCATAGGGAGTCCTGAATTAGGCTGCTAAGCCCAGGTCAGTATCTCAAACCCACCAGCACTTTGTGCAAGAAAGGTGAGGCTGTCTGCCGCTGTAAAAACTAACAGTCTCTGAGGCCCGATGCAATGGTACTATGAGTTGGAATCAACTCAATGACAATGGATGAAAAGTATGTCTGGAAAGCCATCCTGCTAAAATGGAAGAAGATAGATGAACTTCCACCATTTGTCGACTCTGTTATATAGCTTCCCGAGAATCTCATTCTGTTCTGGGTAGTGATTAAGTAAAACATGCTGAATTCATCACCTGACTTAAACATATCAATACCCCAGCCATATAAGTATGGGGAGAGGGTGGACAGCAGCTCCACTGTCATGGGCTCAGTCTCTGATCACAGCAGAGCAAAGGGGCCACTGTGAGAGGAAGTGGACAGGAAGTCAGAGTGTGGGGCAGTAATAGGAGAGAATGAAGAGAGGATGCAGGCACATGTAAAGTGAACTCTGGGGCCCAAACTGAGGTGACTGAAAGATGACAGAAGAAAATAATAGAACAAAGATGAGAAATGGTGCTATGTTTTGGGTTTGTTTGTTTGTTTTTCAATACACTTGTGGCTTGGTTACCAACCTCCCTTTTGTAAAGGAACATTTAAATACATCATCATATGTGGAAGCATCCAGAAAGACACTTGCGAGTTCCTATAGAAGACTTCCCTGGACCCAGGAATCCCAAACTAGTGAGATAAAGAATTATCAATTTCAAAAGCAGTCTTGTGTTTAAGGAATACTTACCCAGATAATTACCAAAGAGGAGGCATAATAAGAAGTTAATAACATTGAGTTTCCAAACATCAAAACAAAACAAAGTGCGAGAGAAATCTGGAAAAAAGCCAAGAAAAGAATAATCAATGTGCACTGAAAAATCAACAAAATTCACAATGATAATATGAAAACTTCCCATGATCAATATAAAGAAAATTTCAATGGTACAAAAGGAAGGAAATCATGAAAAGCAAGCTCACTTCCATCCAACACTGGAAATCCCCAGGGATTGGAATCAATACTTTCAAGTGTTTCCATTCAGAAAGTCACATGCATACATTCTACTCTTAAGTATTTTTAAATGCATAAACAGAAAACTGTCACATACGTAGTACTATTTACTTTATTCTTAATAACTTCTCAGAGAACCAATCTAGCTCCTTTTGTTTAACAGCTGGACTATATATATTTTTTTAACCAATTACTGCCTACTGCTAAACAGTTAAATGGTTTCCAGTTTTGGTTTTGTTTTAGTTCTAAGACACCTATTATATATATCTATATATAGCTCAGAATCACTTGGTGGTGCTAATAGTCAGTTAATACTGGGGGTTGCTACACGGAGGTTTGGAGGTTTGAGTCCACCCATGGAAAAGAAAGACCTGGTGATCTACTCCCTAAAATGAGTCACTGAAAACCCTACTGAGAGCCGCTGTAGTCTGATGTAGAGTGTCACCATGATTAGAGCCCCATTCAGATAGTTTGAGGCACATGTCAACACATTTATGAGATAAATTACAAACAGTGGAATTAAAGGATCAAACGCTATCAACATGTAAAAATTTGAAAAGCTATTGACAATTATTCTACAAAAAATGGACCAATTACTCTCCCAACAAAAGGATATGAATTTCCTGTGGGCTCATATGCTTTTGTATTATACTATTAAGGATCTTTAATAGAATAAAAGCGTTATCTCATTGTCTTACTTTTTCATTCTTTTAACACTAAGTGAGTTTTAGATTCTTTCTTACATGTGCTACTTTGTGTATTTAATCTCCATTGCTTATTCCTGTGCTTGGCAATTTTATTATTGTTTGCTATTATACAAGAGAGTAAGTAAAGTGTTATCACAAAATCATAGAAACATTTATTAAACAACAATATCGAAATGTGAGGCTACACTCTTTTTACCTTTCTACCCCTTTCCAAAAGAATGCTACACTCTTGGACTTACACTAAGTCAAAGCCACAGTTTTGATATCTTCAGGGGACTCCAATCATCCTCCTTTTACATAGTCTAAGTTTTAGGAACAAAAGAAATCTGTAAGGGCAACATCAAAGGCTGGATGGAACAAGGCTTCTCTCTGAAACTCTTACAGGACAGTCCTTGTTACTCTCAAAGAATGAAAAGGTTCATTGTCATAATAGGGAAAAAGATTCCTTGGAACAAGATTCCTGGTTTTCTTCGCACCAGTGCACTTTCATATTTCCTTAAAAATGCTTCCTAGTTAAACCTCCATGATCGTCTATCAGGCTTTGAGAAAAATCTGTCAAGAGGACCCCTTCAGAATCTCCTCAAACAGTTGCTATAACCACCTTCTGAGCTGCCCCCTCTCCCTTGAATTTTAACATGAATTTGGCTAGCCCAGCAAATCTCCTCAGATGCCATACTTTGATTGGGTATTTTCTTGGAAGGCACCCTAACAAGGCTAAGGAAAAACATTATTCCTGAGAGAACTTGGCTGCAGCTATTCACGGATCAGAGACATGTCCAAATATGTTTTGTTTAGAATAAATCCATGAAGCGTAAATTGGAACCCTAACAGTAATACTTTCTGATTTATCCTTATATCTACAAGTAACTGAACTTCGAGGGAACAGTCATTACAATCTTACACAAGATTTAACAAACAAGAGAAAAAGTAGGCATTCGCCACAATTAATTCTAGACAGGTAGAATAAATCTGCTATCACAATAATCCAAGTGTAAAGAAAGATTAACTATTATTCCCAACCCTACTTTATGAGCAGAATTATAAAAATCCTAATAAAATAGTAGCAAACGGAATCTAGCAATGTATAAGAATTGTGGTTAGCCCAGAAAAGCAAGTTCTCTTAATGTTGGAAAGGCAATGAGTGTAAATGACCACAGAAATAGACTGAAGGAGCAAAAAGATCATCCAAACAGAAGCAGAAAAGTATGTGACTAAATTTAACATTCATTTTTTTAAAAAACACTCAAAGCATGACAAGGATACTTCAGCTTCAAATAGTTGGTCAAATATGGAATATGTGTGCATGAAAGTTAATAATGAAAATGGATTATACACACAGAGTGAATTATAAGCTATATATCCACATAGATGGATATACATAGTCAATATCAGATGAAAAATGGGATATTTGCAAAGACTCAAAGTAATCCCCCACAAAGTATTACCAATCATTAAAAAAAAGAAAAACTTCACAGTGGAGACACAAGGCAGGCACCACTTCAAATTATGTAATCAAAGTTACCATTATCAATAAATGGACAATTTTAAAAGTTAGAGGTTGCCCGATACAATACAATAAGAAGAATGCAGATAAAATCACTATTGTGATAGACACCTCAACTAATGATGGGCAAGTGGAATCTCATCAAAAGAAAAGATCAGACAAAACCAAGGTGAAAGGCATTCTACAAAATGGCCTGCAATCTTAAGGAATATCAAGGGGTTGAAAGTCAAAGGAAAACTGGGGAAGTACTTCCAGATTAAAAAGACAAAGAATGACATCACCCCTAAAAAAGGTCAGAGTCTGATCTGTTTACTTTGCGGTTAAGGGCATTATTAAGACAATTAATGAAATGCATATGCTGGATGGTCGTATTGCTTAATGTTAATTTTTAAATTCTGACGATGATCTCAGTTACATTTATAGAAAACATGCTTTATTCAGGACTGATGGTATATCAGATCAGCAACTTATTTACAGAAGCTTCATGAAAAAAAGCCCTTTGCAAATTGGTTATAAATATGCAATTATGTGGGAAAAAAAACTGCAGGCGGCCATCTAAGATGAAACTTTTTCAGCAATGGAGCAAAGATGAGTGAATAAAATAAAAAAATAAAAACAGAAGCCTATTTATCTAAAGTGCTAACGGCCCTAAAACCAAAAGAACTAGAATCTCATTACTAGATGTCGATTGCCCTCAGACATTCTTTAGACCTGCCACAGAATTCACTTTTGCAGCTCAGCTTTCAGACAGGTCTATAAGAGATGTACCAGGCTGGTACTCATTCCTCACAACAATCAACCAAACAGATACAAAGGGGCAATAACTGCCCGGGGATAAAGCTCAGAAAGCAGGTGGGACAGCAAAGAAGGGCCCACAGCTGCAGTACACACAAGGAAGAAGCCGGAATAGTGATGGGACATGGTGGGGAAGGCAATCAGTATCACAAAATGAAGTGTGGTCTGCACTGTTGCATGGACAATCCATTTGCTCTGTGAATTTTCACCCTAATCACAATAAAAACATTTTTAAATCCTTTTTCAGTATTCCTAGACAGCAAATAGAAGCAGGGGTATAAGTACGGAAAGGAGGGATAATGCTAAGAATGCAAACATAATCAGAAAAAAAAGAATCTATAGATAAAGTATTAGAACAAGAGTTTAGCAAGTTTTCTAGAAATTAGACTAGCCAAAAATCAACATTTCTATATAAAACAACAAAATGTGAAATTCATCAAAAACACCTTGATCTATAAAATCAAGGAAAAAAACTAGAAATTAACTTTGGGCTGAGCCCTGGTGGCGTAAGTGGTTGAGTGCGAGACTGCGGCCCACGGGCTTGACGGTTCCAATCCAGCAGCGGCTCTCAGGAGCAGCACTGGATAGCGCCCATTACCACCAGAGGCAGTGATGCTCCCCTCCCCCCAAAAAATTAAACTTAAAATAAAAAATCAAGCCAACACAACACACTGTAAAATTTTATTTAAAAATTAACCCTTTTATATTTTAGGAGACCATCATGGAGAATATCTTTGTGGATTCTTAGTAGGACTGAAATGAACCACATAGGATGAGATTTATAAGGTTTCCTACATTCACATTAGTGCCTTTTCATTAAAAGAAAGTAAAAAGCAAGTTAACCCTGAGATATTTATAATACATAATTAACAAAACCATTTCTAAAGTATGTAGCACATTACAAATCAGTTTAAACAAGACAGCAGTTAAATATGCAAAAATTGTGCACGTAAGCATGCCACAGAAAAAGGAGCCACCAGGGTCCACAAATATATCAAAAGATGCTCAGCTTTATTTAGAATTACCAAAATACAAAACCAAACTCACTGACATTGGTTGATTCTGATTCACAGCAACCCTGTAAGACTTGCCCCTATGGGATTCCAAGTGGTAGATCTTTATGGGAGTCAAAAGACTCATCTTTCTCTCTTATTGAGAAAAAGATATGCAAGTTAAGATCACGAGCTAACAAATATGTGATGCAGTCGATCAATAGGGTCCTTCTGGCCATCGTTCCTTATGTGATGCTTTATATTCTGGGCTCTATGCCTATGGCTGTAATTTCATTTTGGAGAGTTTTCTGCTATGCTAATGAGGACAGAATGAAGTGTCTAACTTAGTCGAGGCTATGAACCAAGTCGCCCCCTTTTGCTTCCTTAGGGTTATATGGTCTGCTGAAGGACAAAGGTCATACCTCAACATCAGTCCTCTGTGTATAAAGCCATACCAAACACAGAGCGGGATCCCAGGACTCCTGGAAGAGCAACATGCAAGATCTCTGTGGTGGAGGCTGAGACGGAGGCAGCAGAGCCTCAGAGAAACAGTGCTAAGACTATGAGGTACTCTCTCATTTGGCGGGAGACTATGGGACCGTGTGAGAGAATGACAGGTGGGCTTCCTGGTCCACAGAAGCAAAGGCCAAGGGCCCACATGGCTGAAAGACTCAGGATCAGAGAGATGATGCTACAGGTTGAACAGAGGTGTTGCTGTGGGCTGTATCCTTATTCGTACCAATCCTGACTTGTGGTAACTTGTTAACTCCCTAAGAAATCCCCTTAACCTTGAGTATTGTCTGTTTAGTTCTGTGTAGCCACTGCAATGAATGAGCAAGCCCCGCATAGAGGCAGAACATGGTAGAAAGAATAGTTGATGTCAGAACAGGGCTAAGAAGGATGGAGGGGGAAGACCTGTCTGATCCCTGCTTTCTGACAATGAAGAAGCTCGAGGAGGTCAGGTGAGACCTCCCATGGCATGTACTGCAATGTCACACTCACCAGACTGAAAAAAAGGAAAAAGGATGCAGAATAATGGGCACTATGATACAGTGCTATTTGAAGTGGTACAATCATTTTAGGAAAAACAACCTGGTATCAAATTATGAAGTTGGACATGTACCTCATTTTTCACCCAGCAATTCGACTACTAGATAAACACTCTCAAGAAACTCTTAATATATGTGCCTCAGGAGCTAACTGTAAGAATATACAACATCATTCATAACAAAAAAAGGGAGGAAATAACCTAAACGTCCTTCGATGAGAAATGTATAAATTGCGTTGCACTCATAGAGTGGAAAACAGAAACACAGCAAGAATGCCTCAACCCCATCAACATACAAATATCAGAAGCTTGAGTGAAAACAGAAGTTGTACAAGTATGACACCCTTTTCACAAAGCTTAAAGACAATACAACATTTAATACTAAAATACATATCATGTAGGCATACCTATGTGGTAAAGTGATAAATAAAAGCAAGTTAATTGTGATAAAAATAATCAGAGCAGTCACTTCTCAAAATGAGAGGAGTATGTTGGGGGCACATAGGACTTCAAAAGAGTAAGGTTCTAGTTTTCAGCTGGAGGTTGGGCTCATGATTTTCACTTTTTAATCTTGTTCATAATTGTCCTATATATTGCAAATGTCCTTTTATATGTAACCATTATTACACAATGAAACAATGGCATATTATAAAAGTCATAGAAAAAATATACAAATAACAAAACCCAGTGATGGGAAGGCAAACGTATTAAAGCAGCAGTTCTCAACCTATGCGTCACAACCCCTTTGGGTGTCGAATGACCTTTTCACAGGGGTCACCCAATTTCTAACAATAGCAAAATAATAGCTATGTAGCAACGAAAATAATTTTATGGTTGGGGGGGGGGGTCACTACAACATAAGGAACTGTACTAACTGTCGCGGAATTAAGAAGATTGAGAACCACTGTATTAAAGGATGCTGATTTGGTTCATCCACCTTAACCAAAGTGGCCCCATCAATTGAGGGTATTCTTTTCCAAGACCGCTGCTTGGCTACTTTTCCTCCTTTCAACTAACTTTGCTTCAAGGCTCTTCTTCGCATTTCAGGAAGACCTGATCTGACCACCCCCTCGACTGTCTTTTATCTTCCAGCCTGACTCTACAGCATGTCGTCCCTAGTGGGCTTAGACTCAGAGGACTTACACTCCCTGATCTGTCTTGCGTGACTTCCTCTCCCTGCTCTCCATGGCTCTTGTAATCATCTAGCATACCACAAAACTTCCCCTTCCCTACGTTTACTGTTATTCACCCTTTGTCTTCCCTCCCTACTCCTCTAGAATATAAACTCCAGGATTTTTAGAATTCTGCTCACTGAGATAGCCCACTTCTTGACAAAGCCAGAGCTCGGTGACAGAACATTTTACTTCATTTTAATAGAAGGCTCCAGGATAACACGCCATTCTATTTTTTTCCTCTCACTATCTCTTTTACTGATAATATACATTCAATGCATAATTGCAAATCTAATAATAGGGCCAAGATTAAAATGTTCTGGGTGGCCTATTTAATATAGGGTCTGTTGACCATCTCTCTTTATGAATAACACTTGTTTGGGCTATAACATCATGTTATTTATAATAATTTCACCTATGTATCACATATTATGAGTCTTCATCCTAAAATATAGTGAATAAAGGGAGCTAACCTTGCTATCATCTTGCTAAATAGTAGATACCATGTTAAATGTCTTAAATACATTACCACATCTAAAACAAAATAAGTAAAAGATCATTACCATGTGTATATAAATAATCTTCCGTAATTTGTATATATCAATGTACCCCACAACATATACTGCAAACAATGACGCAATCTGAAATTTAAAAAGAAATAAAGTCAAAATTTAAATTACATATAAAACCAGTAGCTAAACAATGAAGAAATTATCTTAACAGTTGTGTTAAATTGATTTTTTTATTACACTTGCCAATTTACTAGTGAAGATAATATATCAATATAAGAAAATACTGTTTGATTTTTCTCTGTTACCTATGTGAAATTTCTTACTTTGTGAGTTACCTAAAACAATAATCAATTTTTAATCTGGGTTGAAACTACAACGTCCTACCCATCCCCAAACCCCAAACTTAATTGTGACAATTAATGCAAAATTAGGAAGGTAGAATTAACCCCAACAATTATGTAACATGTATGTGGCTTAAAATACATTAATTTCAGCTCACTAGGCACTCTTTGTAAGTGTGTCGTATTCTCATTCACTAATACAGATGGCCAAGCACTGATTGTAAAAGTGCTTATCTAAACTCAAGTTAAGAGAAGCACTTTCACTACAATGATATCCTTGTAATTTCAGGACTGAAAAAAATGTATTATGTATTTAGCAAGAATTCTAATAGTATTTGCATAAGATGAATAAAGTGATAAAATGGTAGCAATGTATCACATTGGGTAAAATATCGAGCGATTATGCTAAACACTGGCTGTCTGTTCTTTTCGAAGAACAAAGAAATTCTAACTAAAATTCACATCTCTCTTACAATACCATACTTTAAGCAAACTGCAAAAGAGCTGACTACTTCACTATATCACTAAAGTTTCATCCATCAAATTTAATCTCCAAGCAACATACAACAAACATTTCCATTACTAAGGAACACAACAAGACTCTTCTTTATCCAGGATGACCCAGGGGAAGAGGACTGCACTGCCTAACAGTGACAGAAAGTGTACAGCAATACTGAGGTAGTGCATGTTCCCATTCAATTCAACCTCCAACTACAACAACCCATTGCCTTGAGTGGATGCCGACTGAGAGCGACCTTATAAAACAGGGTAGGGCTGCCCGAGTTTCTAAGACTGCAACTGTTTAGTGGGAGTAGAACGCGCCTGCATTTTCCCAAGGTGCACTTGGTGATTTTGAACTACAGACCCTGCAGATCACAGCCCAATTCATAACCATGAAGCCACCAGGGCTCCTCAAAGATAAGCCTAATATATTCTACTCCTCCTTCTCTTCCCTCCACCAAGCAGAAAAAACAAGTCCATTGTTTCTAGGTGATTTCAACTCATGGCAACCCTGTCACCACTCCCCCCACCCTTAAAACTAACTAGACAAGACCAAAATGGGCCATTCCCTAAACTAGAAGCACAGGAAACTCGTGCTTGTCATCCCAGGGGCTAAATAATTCACAGATCCTTTGTGAATAATTCAATTCTTTGTTAAAAAACAAAGAAACAGTAATAAAAGCAGTTAACTTTACAGACATCATGATACTAGACATCATGTTAAGAAACTTATAAAATATACATAAATTAAATTAAAAATAAAAAAGAAACATGTACATTACCATTATCTAATCCTAACCATAACTCAGTGAACATCGCTATACTAAGAATGAAGCAGCCCTGATAGCAGAGTGGTTTCACATTGGATTGCAATCCACAAGGTTGTCAGTTCAAAGACACCAAGTGTTCCTCCTGAGACAGATGTGCGAC
>PVJH01026793.1:0-29551 GCA_004026705.1 Nesogale talazaci
GGGCATGCCTTTCACTGCTGCCCAAGCAAGCCAGCAGCCCTGGGCGCTCTTTCTTCCTCTGTGATCTGTAGCCTCCAGCCACATTGGGAAGGCTGACAAGCCTGGGTGCCGCACCCACCAGGTCTGGCAGTGAGCACACCCAGAGGGCTGGCTAGACAGTGACTGGGGCGTGAGCAGCAAAAGGGAAGTACAGTCACGAACACACCCCGATGACAGTGAAACTGACAGACAGTGACCTGAAGGAAGTAACTGCCCTGCCTGCTCACCCTGGCCTAAACCAGACACAGTAACCAGTCTGCTTATCCTGGCCTAAATCAGACACAGTAACTGCCCTGCTTAGCCTGGCTTACACCAGACACAGGAACCTCACTGATGTGGGTTCACCATGTGAGGGAGTTAGCACTCTCCAGCCCCTTTCAAGTCTTGCATGTCATGTTATATTTATAATTTGCCATCATCGTTTCTTTCTTGTTTAAAATGGACTACCACCCCCACCCCCGTAAAAGCGTATACTTAACCTCCCAGATTTTCCCAGATTAATCAACTTTTTTGTACTGTTTCACATATGCCCCACCCCCAATTAATCTTAACTACTCTCTAAGTCCGGCCTAAATCCCATTTACAAGCAAGCTTGGGAGCCCCACAGAAGGCTTATACTTACATCTTTATCAGCAAATGGCCCGAGATATAACTTGAACTTTGAGTAATGTATTTTACTGCCATGGAGCTGATTCTGACTCACAGGGACCCTGTCGGACAGGGGGGATCTGCCCGGGTGGGTTTCAGAGACTGGAGATCCTTATGGGAATAGGAAGTCTAGTCTTTCTATCAAGGAGTGGCTGGTGGTTTCAAACTGCCGACCTTGTGGTTAGTAGCCTAATGAGTAACCACTCTATCCCCAGGGCTACCCCTGTGTTTAGCTAAGCATATTTAACCCAGCTTACCCCAGTTTGAATGGCTCGCCCCCACTAACTGACATGAATCTCCCTTTAGACTTTGGGAGGAATACACACCACATTCACCAACTTCATCGCACTTGATGTTAATGATGAATCACGAACTGTCTAGTCCATTCCTGGGTCGTTTGGCCTGTCCCCCTCTCATGGGTAGAAATTATTATTTAACCTCTGTAAAAAGTCAAAAACTCAAGCAGGCATTAAAATACTTCTAATTACAGATCTGAGCTGGAAACACAGGGAATCCAGGACAGATAAACCCCTCAGGACCAATAATGAGTAGCAATACCAGAAGGGTAAAGGAAAGGTGGGGGGAGGAAGGGGGACCCACTCACAAGGATCTACATATAACCCCCTCCCTGGGGAATAGACACCAGAAAAATGGGTGAAGGGAGACGTCTGACAGTGTAAGACATGAAAGATAATAATAACATAGGGCTCAAGTAGAAAGAAAATGTCTTAAAAATGATGGCAGCAAATGTACATATGTGCTTGGCACAATAAATAAATGTATAGATTATGATAAAGTTCTATGAGCCCTCAATAAAATTTTTTAAATGCCCCTATTAAAAGTTGTTGCTTTTAATTGTTTGTCTGAAGCCAATCAGTGTCCTTTTATCTTTGGGGCTATACAAGGTATTTTAGTCAATTCTGGATTTTCCATCATGCTTTTTAAAAATGATCCTTTCACCTCCAGCTACTTTTTAATTGTTGCACTCAACAATGATCTCTTGCTCATCCACCAGGTGCCGGGCCCTGGGCCCAGGGGAGACACAGTTCCTGCAGAGGGGTGAGGAGCTCTCAGGGCTCTTCTAGCAGAGTTGCTGAACAGAGCCGAGCAGTGAGGATGTGCGTCTCTGTGTGAGCATGTGAAGAGCTAGCTGTACACAATATGTCCTCAGTATAACATTGCTTTTACTTCAGATTTTGAGCTGCTTCTGAGTAGAAAACTCTCTTTACTCTTACTCTCTAAAGTCTAGTCCTGTGTGCTCCACTAGATCCATTATTGTGTCCATTAGAGCCATTTCAAGATACTGCTAGGCTTTGAAATCTTTATTAGTAGTAGTAGTAAATACTTTTATTGGGGGCTCTTACATATCTTTTTTTTGGGGGGGGGGCATCACTGCTCTCTGGTGGTGGGAGTAGGAGGCCCAGCCCCACTGCTGCAATTGAACCTCCGTCCCAGTGGCCCGCAGTCCCACGCACAACCACTCAGCCCCAGCTCTTACATATCTTATCACAATCCATACATTCATTCAGTGTGTCACGCACATTTGCACATATGCTGCCATCATCATTTTCAAAGCATTCTCTTCCCACGTGAGCTCCTGATATCCGCTCCCCGTTTCTTTCCCCTCCCTTCTCTGCCTGCCCTCTTCATGAACCCTTGATAATTTATAGATTATTATTTTCATATCTTACATCATCCCCTGTCGTCCCTCATCCACTTCAGCTCCCCCTTTCTCCCCATAACCTCCCCTAACTCTCCCGGTATCTCTACACTCATTGTTGGCCCTGGAGGGTTAATCCATCCTGGATTTCCTGTGTTGGGGCTCTTGTCTGTAGCAGTGTGAATGTTATGGTCTAATCTGATTTGTAAGGTAGACTTGAAGTCATGATGCTGGGGGGAGGGAAGTACCAAAGAACTAGAGGAAAGGTGTATGTTTCATCAGTGCTATACTGCGCCCTGACTGACTCATTTCTTTCCAGTGACTCCTCTATTGGGGGATGTCCAATTGTCTACAGATGGGCACTGGATCTCTGTTCTATGCCTCCCATTCACCTTGGGTATGATTTTGTTTCTGGGTCTTAGATGCCTTATTTCATGTGGGCTTGTTTATCTTCAAGCCTATAAGAACCCAGATGCTGTATTTTTTGATAGTCCAGCATCATCAGCTTTCTTCACTACATTTACTTATGTACCCATTTTGTCTTCAGTGATCATGTTGGGTAGGTGAGCATCACAGAAAGTCAGATTGTTAGAACAAAGTGTTCTTGTGCGAGGGAATGCTTGTGTCAAGGTCCAATGTCTATCTGCAACCTTAATTCTTTTATTTATTTTTTTCCCTAACCCTAATGCAATCTTAATTCTTAACATATAGATATGAGTATATAGTTATATTTCCCTCTCATTATATATGTATATACGTGTGTATGTATATACTATGATGTGTGTAGGTGTGTGTGTATACACCTGCCTGTATCTAGACCTCTATAAATGTCCTTTGCCTCCTGGTTCTTTCCTCTATTTCCTTTTACCTTCCTCTTGTCCCACTGTCATGTTCAGCCTTCATTTGGGTTTAATAATTCCTCGCTGTTACATTGCCCTTGATTAAGTCCCACTAAGCATCCTACACCCTTCTGTCCATTGATTTTAGTTCACTTGCTATTCCCTTGTCCCTTAGTTGATCTACACACACACACACACACACACACACACACACACCTTCCTTTCTCCCATCTCTGCTTCTCCCATATCTCCCTGGAGACATTGGTCCCATTCTTTTCATCTCCAAATTATTTGTCCCACTTATATACATACACATGCAGATACATCAACAAGTGGGAAAAAACAGCAAAGTCAAATAAACAACAAAGGAAGTCAAGGCCAATAACAACGACAACAAAAAGAAAGCCACTGACAAAAACGGGAAAGCCTAAAAATAGTTCAAAGTCTGCTGACCTTTATGAGTATTTTCCAGTCGAGTCTGATGGGGTGCCACACTCTGTCTCCAAAGTGTATTTTTGGTATTCCTGGGGATTTCATTACTTCTCTCTCCCTTGTTGCTCTGTTGCACACCCTTAGTGTTTCACCCCAGCGTGATGGGGTCAGATTGTGTGCAATTTCTGCACAGTGTTGTCCTTCAGTGTTGTCCCATGCAGCACTATGAGGGACCTCAACACCTTTGCCAGGGTGCAGGATTCCCACTTTATTTTGTAACGGCTGGTTGAAAGAGAAGCCGTTCCCACCTGCAGAGTGTCCAGCTCAGCAGAGCTGGGTCTGGGTCTCATGGTAGGGTCAGTCCTATGGTTCTCTGTGTGTGCTGTCTGCTCCAAGCAGGAATAGAATACCGTCATCGGGGCTTGGTGGTTAAAATCTTTGGATTTGCTGAGAGTTTTAGAGTTGCATGATTATTTAGGGAAACCATGAAAACACCCTATGCATGAGCATACATCAAGTTCTCTCCTGTGTTTTCCACGCATGCACTGCTTCCTGTACCCCTTCTTAGAGAAGGTGTTGGTACTTCACAGAGGCAGTGCCTTGATGTATCAACAATTCAATGAGGATACAATACTTGCAGAGTTTCTTACTACTTTTAAGAAGCAGAGAGAAGAGTTAGCACTGATTTTGTCATTAATGGTTAGCACCTTAATTAGCACAGACATGCCCAGAACTTCTTTCTTCCTAATTCCAAGACATTGAGATTGGTTTCCTTGCCAGGATCATGGCAGGTAAGCTTGGAGTTTGGCTGAGCCAGAATGCAGAGATGATAAGTGTACCATTAATGAAGGAAGAGACAAAGGGAAAACATCGGTACAATTCACCATGTGTGCACCCGTGTACATATGAACACATAGAGTGACCCTAAGGCTGTGTTGGCACGAACATGTTCTTAGAAAGGATGGAAAACACCAAACAACTGAAGAAGAAATTCCGTAGTGAGTTAGAATAATTAGAATCACTTGCTGGGAAGCTGAACCCCCATTCGAGCTTTTCCTTAGACGTACTCTTAAAAAGTTTTTTCTGTCAAAGAAAATGGAAAGGGGGTGTTGATGATTGTCAGATCAGCGAGGTCTGAGAGAGAGAGGCAACCTGAAGGGCCTGCCTTCTTCCCCCGATCTCACTAGCTCAACACCTTTGCCAGGGTGCAGGATTCCCACTTTATTTTGTAACGGCTTGTTGAAAGAGAACCCGTTCCCACCTGCAGAGTGTCCAGCTCAGCAGAGCTGGGTCTGGGGCCCGGCTCTCTGACAAAGATTGTTTATCACAAGGCTCCAGGAGAAGCTACTGCCGTTGGACTGAAGACCTCTCTTTAAGAACCATTGCCCTTGCAAATGTTCTTGGAGGCCAGGTGACATTTCGAATACAACTTCATTTTACTACCTATCCAACCCTCATAAAGCTCAGAGCAGGCCTGGCGCAAAACCCACAGTTGTTTTTATTACTCTTCCATCGAATCTATGAAGCACTAATGGCTTGAGGGGTGTTCTGTGAGCCCCCACCCCTTCATGTGCTGCTTTCTTTTTCTCACAGTACTTACTTTCCACTTTCCCCTTTTTAAAAAAGGGAACTCTTACAGTTCTTATAGCAACCCATACATCTACTGTACCAAGCATATTTGTACATATGTTGCCCTCATTATTTTCTTAATATTTACTTTCTATTTGAGCCCTTGGTATCAGCCCCTCTTTTCTCCCTCCCACCCTTGTGATTCCTTGATAAATTATCAGTTATTATTTTCATATCTTACCTAACCACTGTCTCCCCTCCCCCATGGTTTCTGTTCTTCCTACCCCTAGGGGATGGGGTGGTTATGTGTTAATCATTGTGATGGGTTCTCCTCCCCGCCTCCCCATCTTCCACCTACCCTCCTGGTATCACTATTCCTACTTCTGTTCCTGAAGGGTTTATCTGACCTGGATTCTGTGTGCTGTCTATTCTTATTGTGCCTTGTGTATGTCTTTGGTTTTTTGTTTGTTTGTTTGCTTGCTTGTTTGTGGTCTTCTGTTACCCCATCCTGTCCACACCTCATGACTGCTTTTTCGCTTCCCTGCTAGATGGCCACTTGTTTAACTTCAAGCCTTTAAGACCCCAGACTCTGTATCTTTTGATAGTCGAACACCGTGCGCTCGCTTCACCACATTTGCTTGTGCATCTATTTTCCCTTTTTACTATGCCTTGGGTGAAGGTTTACTAAGCAGATCATCAGTTTTACACTCAACAGATGATACGCATTCTGTTTCATCTTATTCACTGCCATGCCCCCAATATAATATCACCCATCCACCTGCTCCTTGTGTTTCCTGCCCCTCCTTTCTACTACATGCCTCACCCTTTGGAACTTTGTCCTTAGGTAAGTGCTGCCTCTTTGATCTCAAATGGCCAATTAGTCTAAGGTGTGGGCATCTTGCTAATATTATTGTTCCTCTTCCTACCAACCGATGGCTTGGCTGAAAACCGTGTCACAGGGGTGAGTTCAATTCCAGACCCAATGGATGATCAGGGCCCTGGCCTTGGGATACCACCAGTTTCTATGTGACAGAACACCTGGCCTCTTGCTGTGATTTGGAGCTTTGTTCCCTATTCCAAGCATGCCCCGCCCCCCCACTTCGGTCCAAGATCTTTTAATGCAGGCGAGGGGAACCTTTTCGTGGGTCTCTTCAGGGCCATTAAGATATTTATAGCAGCCCTATGGCTCATACAAAATTATTAACTTAAAAATCAGCTGAAAAAACGCTTAAAATTCAACTTCAAAAAATTTGGACATTTCATTAACGCATCCTAATTGTCATGGCTGATTGCTTCTCTTTGGTGAGCCTATGATGTTAACGAAGATTGATAATTTTGAGGCCCTTACACAGTGTATATTGGATGTCCCTATTCCTGTTTTAACATGACCCCTGTCAGGCAAGCTGGAGGAGGTGGCTGAGTACCATCTAGTTCGTCTAGTCTCGGGCTTGTGAAGACAGATGTTTGTATGGACTATTAATCCATTGAACTCATGGTATGTGTGTCTCTTAATTTTATACCTTTTTTACATTTAGTTTTTCGGGGTTTTTTTGGGGGGGGCATCTCCCTTTTCATTATTATTAATTTTTTTTGTTTTGTTTTGGGGGGGGCATCACTGCCCTCAGGTGGTGGGAGTAGGAGGCCCAGCCTTTGCTCCGTGGAGCTGGAATCGAACCTCCATCCCAGTGGGCTGCAGTCCCGCGCACAACCACTACGCCACCGGGGCTCATCCCATTATTAATCATTTTTATTGGGGTCTCTACAGAATTCAATTGTATTAAACATACCTGTACATATGTTGCCATCAACATTTCCAAAACATTTTCTTTTTACTTGAGTCCTTGGTATCAGCTCCTCTTTTTCCCCTCCCTCCCGTACCCTCCCACTCTCATGAATCCTTGATCAAGAATATATATGTGTATATATATATATGTATTTGATCAATTGTACATTATTATTGTTACTTCGTGTCTTACCCGTCTGTTGTCTCTCGTCATCCACATTTCTATTATTCTTCCCTCTGGAGGGGGGAAGGGGTTATATATCCAACCATGTGATCATTTCCCCCTATCTCCCCCTCTCCCCACCATCCCCCTCCACTCACTGATACCTCCACTATGTTTTCTGAGGTTTATCTGTCCTGGACTCCATGTGTGGCGCACTCTTACCTGTACCAGTGTGCACACTCTGGTCTAGCCAGATATGAAAGGTACAGCTAGGTCATGAGAGTGGCCAGGAGGAAGCATTCAAAAACTAGAGGAATGTGTGTGTTTTGTTGGTGCTATTCTGCACCTGGTTGAATCACCCCTTCCCTGTGACCCTTCTGTGAGGGATGTCCAATTGATGGACTTTAGGTATCCACTGTGACCCTCCTCATTCTCATTGTTATAATTGTTTATTTTAGAACTTCTGATGCCTGATACCTGATTCTGTCAATACCTCATGATCACACACAATATCTTTTGATAGTTGGTGTGTTGGCCCCGATAGACTAGAGAAGCAAATTCACAAATACTCACATGCAAAAGAAAAAGCTTTAGGCTGAGCCCCGGTGGCATAGTGGTTGTGTACAGGACTGTGGCCCACTGGGTTGGAGGTTCAATTCCAGCTCCCAGGAGCAAAGGCTGGACCTCCTACACCCACCACCAGAGGGCAGTGATGCCTAAAAAAAAAAAAGAAGAAAAATTTTATATGAAAGGGCAACTGCACATCAAGAAAACATCCCAGTCCAGTCCAGTTCAAGGTCATAAATCCGATATTAGCCCATATGTCCTATATGAATCTATAAGTCCTCTTCAGACTCATGAGCACATGCAATGACACCAGGACAATCACAGGCCAGTGGGTGCAGAGTCTTGTGTATCAAGTGGCAATAGAAACATCTCAACACTGGCAGAGGTCTCCCTGTGGCTCCCCCAGTTTCCAGGACTCAAGGTCGCTCAATATGCTGCCATGTTTCTCGTCAGCTGCAATGCCTCCCAGGGAGTGTTGTCAGTAGGAAGTCTCCAAGGAAGTGAACTGAGAGGGACAGTGTCTCCACCTCCAAGAAGGAATTGCCACATTTCCCAGAATTCTCAGTTGAAGGCCATGCCCACACAGAGGTCTCATTGGCTATCTCCAGATTGACAGGCCAGACTCCACCCCTACACTCTTAATCCTCACACTGACACCAGATTAGGTGACTGCCACAGCTGGCACCATCAGCTTTCTTCACCACATTCGCTTAAGCACCCATTTTACCTTCAGCAATCATGTTGGGAAGGTAAGTATCACAGAGTGCCAGGTTATTAGAACAAATTGTTCTTGTGTTAAGGGAGACCTTAAATAGAGGCCCAAATTTTGTCTGCTATCTTAATACTTAACATGTAAATATGTATATTGGTCTCTATTCTTTTCATTATAAATTAATAACTTATTTACACACATGCCTATAGCTTTACTTCTATAAATAGCTTTTTCCTCCTAGCTATGCCCTCTATTTCCTTTCACTTTCCTCTTGTCCCATTATCATGCCCTCCATTCGGCTCCAGTAATTTCTCTCAGATACATTGTACTTGATCAAACCCCACCAAGCATGCTACACCTTCCTCGTCGTGGATTCGAGTTCCCTCAGCGTTCCCTTGTCCTTGAGGATGTTGGCTCCTCCAACTCTCCTCCCCACAGGAATCACCAGTCTCATTGTTTTCTCCTCGGAATTGTTGATCTTGCCTATTTTATATAGATAGACATAGAGAAAATGAAAAGAAAAAAAGAAAAGCCTATGAATAACTCCAGATCTGTCTGTTGACCCTTATGAATGTTTTCTAATTAGGTCTGATGGGGCTCCAAGCCCTGCCCCCCCTAGTCAGAGGTCTATTTTCTGGATTCCCCAGGAACCGCATGACGTTGCTCCCTGGCTGTTTTGCTACCTTTATGTTTCGCCCCGGTGTGGAGCAGACCAGGCACACTTTCCACATAGCCTCCCCAGTGCCATCCTCCATGGCGCTGTGGATCAGTGAGGGAACATCTGGTCTCCTGGTGGGTCTGGGGCTGTGATCTGCTCTGTGCATTGGCTGCTCTGAGCAGGGATGTTGTCCATGGGGCTTGTTGGGCCATAATGAGGTCCATTTTCTCTCTCCCTTTCTTTCCCTCTTAGTTTGCTCCCGTGTGTCTGAACAGACCCACCAGTCTCTTCAGTATTACAATTTTTTTGTGTGTGTGGCATCACTGCCTTGGTGGGAGTAGGAAGTCCAGCCTTGCTCCTGGAGAGCTGCTGCTGGATTTGAACCATCGACCCCATGGGCTGCAGTCCCGCACACAACCACTATGCCACCAGGGCTCTGCCCAAGTATTACAAATTTATGACAAGTGGTCAACATAGCTTGACTTGGGTCTGTTAGTTTGCTGCTCCATGCTGGCATGTTGCCCTCAAGGTCTGGCCCACGGGGATGAGGTCTGGTCCCTCTGATTCCTGTGGGGCCATAAGCAATAACCTTCCCGTGGGGGGTCTGTGCTCTGTTCCAGCAGCACCCTCATCGCCTTTCTTTTTTTCCTCTCTTCTCCCTTTTGAGCTGGCTGCCATGTGCATCCCTAGTTTGGATCTGACCCTACCAGAGTGCCTGGCCCTCTCGCCCTGCGAATTTTGCACTAAGTAGCCTATCCTCTAGGCCCGTTGTTGTGTATCTCTTCATTTTCATCCCTCTTCTTTCCTTTGGACAGGGACTCCAGTCACGACTCACCCAAATTAAATGCAGAACACGGAAATGCTGTCTTTGGGCTTATATAATGTCAATTGACTTTCCTGTCCTCTAAGATGATGATCCGGAACCCCCAGTCCCAGCGACTCATTCCCAAAAGGTTTTTGGTTAGATCTCAGAAATTTTCATTACTTTGCCACCTGTCTGTTCCTCCACATTCAGGGATACAGTTGCAGCAGAGGTAAATAAATATCCATGTATAAATATCCTCTGTCAAACCAAATATAACTGTGGGTTGACTCCCCCTCTTCCTCCTGCACTTGTTTAGCTTGCATGTCCCTTCAGGCACTGCGCATGGGGCATCATTCTTGTAGGACTGTGTGTACAATCGTGTTTGACTGTGACCGTCTGCTCCTCTGAGTGGCTTCCCTGCCTCCACCATGTTTTCTATTCTCCCTTTTGTTTCCCACTTCACTCAAGTTCTTGAAATCTACTTGACTTCCTCTCTATTTGGAAGCTCTATAACTCTCTATTTCCTTGCTTTAATTTGTAATTGTCTCAGTTGCAAATTGAGAGCCCTGGTTCCTTCTTTCCAGTGTGTGGGTTTGTCTTCCTATGGATGCCTCTATATCTAGGTGGGTTCCTGACTGTTCCTGTCATGTATGTTGATCTCAGGCTGGGGCTTCCTGCTGTCGGTTCTCAGAAGACCTCCCTTCAGTGTTGCTTGTACAGTTGGTCCGATTTTTTACAAATTCCTTTCATTTTTATGTATCTGGAAATGTGTTGACTTCACCATCCTATTTGAAGGACAGTTTTCTTGACTCTTGGTTGGCAACTTTTTCATTCAGAATTGTATATCGATCATCTATATGAAACAGAATTTTTTAAAAGTGAAGAAAGAAGGCAATCAACAATAAGAAAAAAATTAAATACCTAAGAGACAAATATAAAGAGAAAAGGAAGAAAGGAGAAAATTCAATAAACAAACCTAAAGAGGGAGTGGGGAGAGAGGGGGAAAATGAGGAGCTGATACCAGGGGCTCAAGTAGAAAGTCAGTGTTTTGAGAATAAGGAGGGCAACAAATGTCCAAATATGCTTGACAAAATGGCTGTATTGGGGATTGTGATAAGAGTTGTACAAGCACTCCCCTTCCCAAAAAAGATTAAATTAAAAAAAAAAACTTAAAGAGAAAAGTGGGAAAAAACTAAGAATCCTAAAAGAAGGGAAGAGACTTTAATAAAAAGCAACCAAGGAAAAGAAAGACATAAGAAAAGTAGAAAAAGAAAGAAGAAAAATAAGGAAGGGGAGGAAAAAAACCACAAAGACTGGGGCAGGACTAAACCACTTTGGTGGGGGGGGGGGGTGAGAGGGCAGGACACTCAATTCAAGGTGGACTTTCTGTTGGCCTGGATATTTGGGGGAGTCAGACGACCTGACCTTAAAGAAGTTCACCTTGGCACAGGGTGACTGAGCTCAGGTTGCTTGTTCTTGGGATAAATAAACCCTTTGGGCGCAGAAAACAGCTGAGGACAGGGTGACTGGTTATGGAAGTTCCTGCCTGCCTGGAGTGCCATGGCTAGCACTGTGCTTTCTGCTGATCTGACGAGGTGGAGTCCACGCTCTCCCAGATGTCGGGGTGGCTCTCCTAGACCCTGATCCACAAGGGCATAACTCTTCTCAGATTCAGCAGGGTCTGCACAGGGGGTGTCACCAGCCACTGCACACGGGATGGTGGGATATGGTTCTCCTTGGTCAGCAGGAGCAGAGGACACTCCCATCTCTCTCATCATCAGCCACAAGCGTGCATTGCAAAGGTTCAAGATGGCCCTACTGAGTCAGACCAGTCAGCACTTCACCCTTGTGTCTCCTCCCTGACACCATTTGTTCAGTGTTGTCTGCTAGCTGGTATTCGATTCATTTTTTTATCCTTTTCTCTGCAGTGCAGGCCTCTGGAATTGCCACCTCTATCTGTGTCCATTGGTCTCTGTAGAACAGTGTTTCTCGGAGTGCATGAAATCATGCCCTGGAGCACTCTGGAACTACCCCGAGAGGCATCCCCACACAGAGACCCACACTTGATCCCCACCACTCATCTTCAGTTGGCTGTTGTGTGGTGGCATGTCTGCCACTCTGATGCCGGAAGCTCTGTCACTTGAAGAAGGAGCAGGCTGTCTATTCTGAGAAATTAGTCACCAGAAACTACCTGGAGAGCATTGAAAAACTGTCAGATAGGGAAAACCTCACGGACAGAAGTAGAAGGCCGCCAGAGAGCGCACCAGAAGCCGAGTACCCCGGGTCAGAGGGCACTGTGCTAGACTCTGTGCTTCCTGCTGGTCTGCAGAAGGTGACCCTCAGTCAAGACGGGACCGAGGAAGAGCCACCTTCTCAACGTAGAGTCCACCATGATGATGTGGATGTAGGAACCTTTGCCAAGCGCATTCGCCTGAGGGGCACAGTTCAAAATCAGAAACATGAATTAATCATCAGAATTTTGAAAGATAAGAGTTATGAATCTGTGAAACTTAGAAGCTGTCAAAATGAAACACAATGCATAAAGATTTACAGTCTCAGTGTTTGTAGCCTGAAATGCTCTGGTGTCTGCCATACGGCTTGCCATGCCGGAATGAGCGACTCCAGAGGGGCATCTCAAGGTCTGTACTGAAGGACAATGTGGTCTATAATAGATACCTATCTGCAGGTGAGGAAATCCAAGTTCCAAAGAAAGATCACCCAGCAGAATGTGAAAATTACCCAACAGCATCAGTAATATCACATGCATGTAAAATTATGCTGAAAATAACCCAATAACAGTGGCAGCATTAAATAGACAGAGCAATGTTCGGGCCCTATGAAGAACAGGCCGTGGAAGAAGGCATGCCATTGCTGATGCCAGATGGATCTTGGCAGAAAGTGGAGAATACCAGTAAGAGATTTGCTTTTGTTTTATTGTCTATGCAAAGGCATCTGACTGTGTGGAACATAACAAACTATGAATAGCCTTGAGAAGAATGAGAATGCCAGACTCTTTCATTATGCTCATGGGAAATTGGACATGGATTCGGATAAATACCCTGTGGTCCAAGTTGAAGGATTGAATAGCTCTTCTGTCAGACAGAGAGTTGTAAAGTTGGTTATAACATAATGTGGTCAAAATGCAATCGTTATTTCTCTTTTAACCCATTTTAAAGCTATTTGTTTTTTAAAAAGTGAAGGAGAAATACACATGGGTTAAGTCCCTGGTAAATCTCCCTGACCAGGGATATGAATACCCTTGTTATCATGTAGAATGCATTGGAAAGTGGATTGTTGCATATACAGTTAGGTTAAAATTTACCACCCTATCATTTAATCTCCCCTGTGATCCATTTAAATTTGTTCTAATTTTTTACACTTTCTGCTTCCTCTTCGATCGAGGTTTTTAGCTGCTTCACTTTGCTATTATTAGTTTTAAAAAAAGTTTTTCTGTGTATGAAACCCAAGATATGTAAATCAATAGAGACAGTAACTGGATAAATGTTTCTTTATCCAGGCAGGGGTGGTTGGGGAGAAATGGGGAGCTAATAGCAATAAGTTCAAGACTAGAAAATTGAATTGTAAGATAAATGAGCTATATGTCAATAAAACTGTTGGTGGAGGAGAGGCAGTTGTGAGAACAGAACAAGGAATACTGCATGTTTTAAAATCAGGAAAACTGTGCATCAAGGTTGTATCCATTCAGCATACTTATTCAGTCTGTAGGCTAAACAAATCATCCAAGACACTGGACTGTACAAACAAGAATATGGCATCAGAATGGGAGGAAGGCTTATTAACAACTTGTCATATGCAAATGACACAACCTTGCTCACTAAAAGTGAGGAGGACTTGAAGCACTTGGTGATGAAGATCAAAGATGGCAGCCTTCACTATGAATTACGGACTCAATGTAAAAAAAAACAAAAGCTTCACAACTGGACTGATAGATGACATCATAAATAAATGGCGAAAAGACAGAAGTTATCAAGGATTTTGTCCTGCTTGGCTCCACAATCAATGTTCATGAAGCAGCAGTCAGGAGACTAATCGACACATGGCACTGGGTCAATCTGCTGCATGAGACCTCTTGAACGAGTTGAACAGCAAGGATGTCGTTTTGATGAACAACATGTGCCCTAGTGAAGCCAGGGCATTTTCAATAACTTTATGTGCATGGGAATGTTGACCATTGGATAAGGAAGAATGAAGAAGAATGAATGTGTTTGAATGATGGTGCTGGCCAAGAATATTGAAAATACTAAAAGAATAAACAGATCTGTCTGGAAAGAAGTGCAGCTGGGATGCTATGTAAAGGTAAGACCTTGTCTAGAAGACTCTGGACATGTTGTCTGAAGTGTCCGGTCCCTGGAGAAGGCCATCACACTGGGTTCATGAAGCAGTATGAAAAAAGGGAAAGGTCTCAATAAAATGGATTTACATGGTGAATGCAACAAGGGAGGGCCTTAAACATAAGAACAAAGGTGAGAAAGAAGGGTTGAGGCAGTGTTCTGTTCTGTTCTGCATAGGATCCATATCCTGGAGTGTGGGCTACAGGGTTTTAGTTTCCAGCATGGTGTTGAGTCATTTTCCCCCTAAAAACGGGGCTATAGGACAAATGTTTGTTGGACGCTTAAGCTAGTGTCCGTGTAGTGTGTCTGCCAGATCCACCATCTTGCAGGAAGTTGCTGTAGCTATGCCTTTTGATTTTGACATGGCAAGATAATTCCAGTGTAACCCCCATTTAATTAGGAGGTAACTTTTTTTTTTTTTTTTTTTTAGGCATGACTGCCCTGGTGGTGGGAATAGGAGGCCCAGCCCTTGCTCCTGTGAGCGGGAATTGAACCTCCATCCCAGTGGGCTGCAGTCCTGTGCACAACCACTACGCCACCGGGGCTCAGCCCAGGAGGTAACTTTTTAAAGCCTTCTTTAAGCGCCTCAAATAGGCAGTTAGCAATTGAACTAATACAATAGTCTGCCATGTTGTCCTTGGTGGTAGGAAATTGAATTGCACTGCAAGTGGCCACTGCTGTTGCTGCTACTTGGTGACCTGGAGGTGGCCCTGAGGCATAGGAACCTGATGCACAAGAGGAAGAAACACTGCCATCCCGCCCACACTAGCCTCACCGTGGTTCCTGTGCAGGATCCCCTTGGTGCAGCCCTGGGGTCCAACTGGCTCCTTGAAGGCCTTCCTCTTTTTCAGTGACCCTCCACCATGTTTCCCCCAAAATAAGACAGGCTCTTAGGTTCATTTTTCTTCAAGAAGGCACCCTATGGCTTATTTTCAGGGGATGTTAATTTTTTTAAGTACGGTACAACAATCTGCCTTTATTCAAAAATAGATAAGTCATCTTCTTCTTGGGACATGATCATAACACTCCAAACCCCAAATTCCATCCTGAATTTCTGGAGATTCTATTTCCTGTAGAACCATTGACCCCAATCTCTCATGTTGAGCAATAGAGCTCTCATTAAATGAGCGGCTCTTATTCATGCTCGTAGTGCATTGGTAACAACACTGTCAGTGATTTTATCCCATGAATTCTTCCCCCAAATCACGACCTCTTGGAGGCTAGGCTTCACAAAGTTTCCACACTGATTTCTTGTCATTCTGTTTTCAATATAGTTGTTAATTTCCATGCGCAAATGGTCTTTGAATGGCTGGTTTATTGCAATATCAAGATAGGTCACGATGGGGCAGATGAGAAGGCCTTCTTGCCGTCGGTCGCGTCGTCACTGCTCTGAGATGAAATGCATGGGTAGCCATGCCCATCTTGAGATCTTATTTTTGGTCTAGAGCTTATATTGCACAAATGCTTAGAAATGCTGCTAAGCCTAAGGCTTACTTTATGGGTAGGTCTTATTTTCGGGGAAACACGGTACTTCAACAAACGTGATGCTTCTCCATTCTTGAGGTTTTCAGTAGCCAAGAGTAAAACTAGAACTTTGGAAACAAAAAGAGAGACAGAAACTCATCATGATTTCCAGAACAGCTTCAATGTGCACAGAGGAATAAGGCGGGGTGGGGGAGGGAGTACGACACTTCTCTTGAATATCACCAAATCCTCCTTCAGTGCCTTTGTTTATCTGCACCAATGTCCCCAAAGCCATTCCCAGGTCTTATTCTCTCCAATACGGTTAAAAGCACAGCCTTCTGAACAGATACAAATTTTCATTTAAAGATTTTCCATAATGAACTGCCGTGCACATCCACGTCTAGCCATTCTCTGTCTCTTTATTAGCATATTCACATATTTCTATTTTATAAATTTAGGTCTTCCTCTATTTTTGTTTGTGCTTTTTTTGGTTTATGTTTTGTTGTTGTTGTTCCCTCCCCTCTTAAACTTTGAGAGCCTTTGCCCCAGTGTAAACCTGAGGATTCTCATAAAATAAGAGGTGCACCAAAAATATTTATTAACAATACTTTTAAAAAACAACCAATAGGGTGAGCCCCAGTGGTGTAAGTGGTTCAGTGCGGAACTGCAGCCTGCGGACTTGGCGGTTCAAATCCAGCGGCAGCTGAGTAGCGCCCATGACCACCAGAGGCAGTGATGCCCACAAAAAAACAAACAAACAAAAAAAACCCAATAACCTGTGGGCAACAAACAGGTAGTGTCCACTAAAGTGCAATAACCTGTGGGCAACAAACAGGTAGTGTCCACTAAAGTGAATGAACCTAAGGAATAATTTAATTGAAAATTTTCACCATTTTTGAGAATTTTGGCATCCATTCAAATGATCTGTTTCCTATTATGTGGCCAGAATGTCTGGGGAAAAAACTCACCAAGAATGATGGAATGAACCAAGAAGTCACAGAGACCAGCTTGAAGGGACAAGTGTGAGATCAAGTCAAAATAAATATCAAGAATATATTGATAATATCAAGAAAATATCAAGTCCTATTAGTAAAACAAGAATCCATGAATCTGAAATAGTACAAATACACAAATAAATGAAAAAAATTGTGTCACAGTATAAGGACTTCAAAAACTTTGTGAAAAATGGAACGAAAATATGATAAAATGTTACCATGGACTTTTTGAAACTCCTTTGCATATATGCCAGCTAATAAGTCTAGAAAGAACAATAGCATTAGAACAATCACCATCTGATAACTGTGGTCAGTAGGTATTAGACTTGGTGGTTAATGGATGGAGAGCAACACAATACTTGGATAGTCTCAAAGCATCTCCTCAGAAGATGTTTACTAATTACAAAAGGTGAAGCAATAACTTCACCTGGAGAAGCCAAAAAGGCAGTCTCTTATGCAAAAAGGCCAACTTGACATTGTAGGTAACTACTTTACGACCTTCTGATTTGATACGGGAAGAATTCAGCATCACCTCTGATACAGTGCTGGAATTCAAATAATTTAACAACCAGTTTGCTGCCCTAATGACTGTTTTAAGGATAAAAAGATATATCAAAAGATAATTTATTATTTCATACATTTAAAAGTAAAAATAAGAACAATAAGAGGTATAGACAACCAGATGATGTTATAAGAAAAAGTTTTAAAATGTTAAAAATATTATATAATACCTGTCTGAAAACTCTAGTGTCACTGTGAGTCAATATTGATTTGATAGCAGTGGAAGTAATATCTCAGGAGTAAAATTGGCAATGTTCTTCAACATAAAATGACAATGATGTCTGTCATAGGTACATATATGGCCAAAGAAGATGGGTAGGTCTGTTGTGACAACATGGCTAATGAACACACGAGATCAATTGAAGGGCGGAGATAGAAATGGCTTGGCAAGCCCTGCCCTTGCCCTCTTGCTCTTGGATCTTCGGACCAGCCCGCTGCCTTGTTCGTCCTGTGCCTCGATCTCCAAGTGACACTACCCGTGGGACACCTAATCAGTGGACTGTGTTGCTGTGAGTTGAGGTTCCTTCAAGGCCTACTTTGCCACACTCCTAGAATATACATCTCTTGAACTGGGGACTGTTGGACTCTGTCATCTGGTTGACTGATGGGGGTGACGTGCTTGCTGTTTGCTGCTTGTGGCCAGATGGCCTGAATTGCTCTACAGAGGACTACTCGGTGACCCTCAAGACTCCAAGGACTGCCAGTCTACTAGCTGTCTCAGTCAAGTGAGTTGCACTGAGTCATTTGTACTGCTTTATAGATTAGTTAACTGTCTATTTCATATCTTATATATATCCTTCTATCTATACAAATATATAAAGAGAATTACTAGTGTCCTGGTTTTGTTTCTCTAGAGAACCTTGTCTGATATAATGTCTCTAAGGTGAACCAGAGACATATATAAACCATAGATGCAGGAATGGATTTGGGGCTTTCACTTAATTCTAGCCTCAATCTAAGAACAATTAATTCATATAACATGGGCCCTGCTTAATTCTCGAACTCATGAAGAGATCTCTGAAGATATGGGTGCTATGCCAAAGTATGGCAAAGAAACTAGATGGTGTCTGATTATCAGAAAGCAAAGCATCTGGGGTCTTAAAGACTTATTTTCAAATAGGCAGCCATCTAAAGAGAGGTGTCAATCCAGGCCATATGGAAAAAGCACACCAGCCTGTGTGATCCAAGGATTGTAAATCATATCATCTCAATCTAAAGGAGGGAACTGCGTCAGAGCTTAAATTGGAAGCATCTGGTTTTCAGAAGGCTATGGATGACAGTGGAAATCCAAAATCCATTTGCAGGGTCCACACATGGAGGAAGCCTGTGCTCATCATTGAGGGACATGAACAGCTCAGACAGAGAGCCCTGTGAAGTCAGGTATTGCAGATGCAGTTAGATCAAAATGCAATACCTCATCATTTGATCTCTCACTTGACCCATTTTAAACTTGCTACAGTTAAAAAAGGGAAGAAAAAACATACCTGGATGAAGTCCTTGGTGAATCCCCTCTGGCCATGGACCAGAGATGTGAGTAGCCTTGCTGTCACGCAGAAGGCATTGGAGAATGGTTGCCATTGCAGTTAGGTTACAATTTAGTACCCTCTCATTTGCTCTCCCTTAGGGTCCATTTAACATCACTCTAGTTTTTAATATTTTCTGCTTTCTTTTTGATTGAGGTTTCTACATTTCACTTTGTTCTTGTTAGTTTTGTGTTTGTTCCTTTGCTTTTTAATGTTTCTCTGTATATGAAATCAAGATAGATAGATCCAAATCTATGGAGACAGTGACTAGATAAATAGTTCCTTGGGGGTAGGGCAGGAGAAATTGTGGAGAAATGGGGAGCTAACAATGACGAGTACAAGAAAGAAGAAAATGTTCTAAAACTGATTGTGGTGATGATTGTTCAACTCTTGTGCTTGAACTATTGAATTGTATGATAGGTGAACTATATGCCAATAAAACTATTGGTATTTCCATTTTGCTTCTTGATTGGTGTCCTCATTTGCAATATTCTTCACTCTTGTCTCAGCAGCATTGACTGTGTGATTTATCTTTAACCATCTTTTCACTGTAAGAGCAGGATCCCATTCCTTGAGAGGTAGGTCAACTAGACAATAGTCATTGTGCTTGATGTATGAGAAACAGGCATCTTCTCTTCTCTAAAAATATATTCATTTTTGAAATACCCTTTTATGCTTCTGTTGAACTGACAACAGTTGTTCTGAAAATATATTTAGTTCTTTGAACACTTTCAGGAATCATATAGTTCACTCATAATGTCTCACTGAGAATTTTGGGTATAACACAAACCTGAAAAGAATGGCAGCATGTCACTGGTTGGTTGTTTGCCACTTTTCCTTTTTATATTCTATGATTGTTTAATGTAGTAACAGATGCAAGGGAATAAGAATCTAGTATTTCATCAATAGTATGACAAGTTTTGCTCATGTGCCCTTGCTTCCAAGAAGGAAAAGGAAAGGCATAACTACAGTTGTGCCAAGAAAGTACACACCCATGTGTAGCCCATCCACACCACGAATGTGCTCACTGTGTGCCCAAGGATGAGACCATCAAGAAGTGGGTAATAAGAGTAGAGGTTGCTTCTGTTAGAGACAGTCCTGAAGCAAGTGTCTTTGACATATATGTGCTTCCCAATTGGTGTATTGTGTTAGTCCGGGTAGACTAGAGGAACAAATTTCATAGACACGCCTATGGATATAAGGAAAAGGTATTTATATACAAGAAGAATGGGACATTGAGAAAGCATCCCAACCTAGTCCAGTTCAAAGTCATAAGTCTGATATTAACCCATATGTCCGATATCAGTCTATAAAGTCTCCTTCCAACTCACGAAGTCATAGGTCAGTGGGTACAGAGTCCCGGCGCTGACAGGGGGTCTCCCCATGGCTCCTCGCTTCCAGGGCTCAGGGTTGGCCTCTCCACCTTCAGAGGTCTGCTTCCATCAGGGCCAAGCTGTGTGGCTTCTCTGGCTCTTCAGATGCTGCCATCTTGTCATGTGCGTGATTAATCGTCTCTGAGACTAACTCCCAACAACTGGGGGAGATAGCTTCTCATCTTCATGAGGGAAATATCGCGAGGTTTCCCAGAAGTCTCAGGAGAAAGCCATACCCACATAGAGGCCTCACTGGCTACTCAATGGCTATCTCCAGATTAACAGGCTAGACTCCACCCCTATATTTCAATCATAAAATTAACATAAGCACGTGACTGCCACATGTATGAAGCTACATTATAATTATCTTACTTTTAAAATCATTTTATTGGGTGATTCTTACAAATCTTATAACAATCCATCATTCAATTGTACTAAGCACACTTGTATATGTATGGCCATCAACAGTTCCAAAATATTTTCTTTCTACTTGAGCCCGTGATATCAGCTCCTATTTTTCCCTGTTCCTCTCTCACCCTCCCACCTTCATGAATCCTTGATTTGTTATGTATGATTGTTGCTATTCATGTGTTACACTGACCATTGTCCCCCTTCACTCATATTGTTTTATTCATCCTCCTCGAGGGCTGAATATATATATATATATATATATACATATATTCCTAGGGTTTTTCTCTATCTTGAATTCCATGTATTGGGAGCTCTTAACTGTACCAATGTGTGTACTCTGGTCTAGCTGGGTTTTTTAGGTGGAACTAGGTCATGGTGGTGAGAGAGGAAGTATTCAGAAACTAGAGAAAAGATGTGTATTTCATTAGTGCTATACTGCAAACTGGTTTAATCTTCCCTTCCTTGTGACCCCTGTGCCAGGGGACATCAAATTGTCTACAGAAGGACTTTGAGTCTCCATTTAATTGCATCAATATAATTGCTTATTTTGGACATTTTGATACCTGATACCTAATCCAGTCAATACCTCATGATCACATTGACTGGTGTGCTCTTTCATGTGAACTTATTTGCTTTTGTGCTCTATGATTGCTTGTTTAGCTTCAAGTCTTTAAGACCCCAGATGCTATATCTTTTGATAGCTGGGCACCATCAATTTTCTTCACCACATTTGCTTATGCACCCATGTTGTCTTCAGCAATCCTGTCGGGAAGGTGAGTATCAAAGAGTGACAGCTTATTAGAACAAAGGGCTCATGTGTTTTGGAAGGCCTTGAGTAGAGGCCCAAAGTTCATTTGCCATTTTAATACTTAACATATAAATATTTGTACATTGACTTCTATTCCTTTCATTATAAATTAATATATTTGCACCTATACATGCCTACACTCATACCTCTATAAATAGCCTTTTCCTACTACTTTGTCTATTTCCCTTTACCTTCTTCCTGTCCCAATATCATACTTATCTTCCATTCAGCTCTCAGTAATTCCTCATAGATACATGGCACTTGATGAAACCCCACCATGCATTTACGTCTTCCTTGCCATCAATTTTAGATCTCTTGTTCCCTTACCCCTGAGTTTATTGGCTCCCCACTCCCCTTCCTGAACCCTCCTCTCCCATGCCCACCTAGGTGGGGGAAACCAGCCTATTGTTTTTGCCCTGGGATTGTTTGTTCATCCTATCTTATATAGATCTAGAGTGAAAGAAAATTTAAATGATAGTTCCAGGTAGGTCTGCTGACCTTCCTAAGTGTTTTCCAGTCAGGTTTGGTGAGTTGCCAACCCCTGTCTCCCAAGTCAGAAGTCTATTTTCAGGATTCCTCGGGGACTTGGTGACTTTGCACCCCTGTTGCACTTCCTTCCCGTTTCACCAAGCTGTGTGTGTGGCAGACTGGGCACACTTTCTGCACGGTGTCTCCAGTGCAGTCCCCCATAGCACTATGGGTTCTTTCTGTGCACTGGCTGCTCTGAGCAGGGATGTCATCCACAGGTCTTGGTGGGCCATGATGAGGTTCTCTCTCTCTCTCTCTCCTTCTATCTCTCTCTCTCTCTCTTAGTTTGCACCTGTGTGGTCTGGACAGCCCCACCACTGTTCCCAGGTTGTATCTTCAGTTCTGTCCTCTGTATTACAGAGTTCTGGGGAGGGGTCAATATAGCTTCGCTTGAGAAAACAACATACATGTGTGAGTTGTGTTATTCACAACATGGTGGTCAGGGACTAGTCATGTGAAGTCAAAAAGAACCAACCCCTCCTTACCCCAATTCGGACCTATAGGTGCTGTCACATGACCTCTCTCAAAGTCTATGTAAAGGTTGGAAACTGTAGAAAAACAAACCTGGAAGGAAATAAAATGGAAATTAGCCTTTAAAAATAGTATTACGAGTTTTATGAAGTGAATAAATAAATATTATAAGCATAGTTCCATCTTAAGTTCTACACTTTGGGTTGAATAAACAGGATGACTTGTACTTAGAATGTACTGTTGCACAGAAGAATGCTTAAAAAAGAATGAAGAACATAAATTTGTGATTTCCCCATGGGGCAGCTGCTCACCTTATAGAGATCTCTGATTATAAGTGCTGCCATTTTAACAACTGGTTTGCTGAACTCAGCATAAAATTAGATATCAGTTCTGCCCAACTGGCTGAATGAATGAATTCAAACTGAATGAATCCAACCACTACTCTGAAGTTGCCCAAAGTGACATTGGAATCAAATTATGAGAAGACATTAGAGAAGTCCAAACTGGGGGGCATTCTAAGAAGAGCTTCCTGCCTTTGTCACAATGTCAATGTCTAGCGATAGAAAGAGTAAAGTAAAGTTATGAAGCCTGGAAGCAATTGTGAGGATGGCAGCGTTTTTGGTCCTGTTGTGCACAGGGTCACGATGGGTTGGTACTGACTCGATGGCACCTACCAACAAAAACAACATCAGAGACACGACAGCTGAGCCCCGCACATGACCTCAGGGTCTTTATAAAGAACACTGTGCCAGTCACCTGATGTGGTGTCAATTTGAAGATTAAGAGTGTAGGGGTGGACTGAGCTCTGGTGGCGTAGTGGTTGTGTGGGGAACTGCGGCCCACAGGGTGGATGGTTCAAATCCAGCAGCAACTCTCCAGGAGCAAGGCTGGGCTTCCTACTCCCACCAGTGCCGTGATACCACACACACAAAAAAAGTATAGGGGTGGAGTCTAGCCTGTCAATCTGGTGATAGTCAAGGAGACCTCTGTGTGGGCGTTGCCTTCTCCTCTCAGAATTCTGGGAAATCTGGTACTTCCTTCTTGGGAGCAGGAGACACTCTCTCACTCTGTTGGAGACTCTCTACTGACAAGGCTGGCTTCCTGCGAGACATCCCTGAGGAGAAGCCACATGGACCTACCCTGATGTAGCCCTGGGAGCTGGTACAGGCACACGAAGACCCCTGCCAGCACTGAGATGCTTACAACACCACCGGATCCAAAGACTTTCTACCCACCGGCTTGTGATCATTCTGCATGGGCACCATTGCATGGGTTTTGGGAGTCTGAAAAGGACTTTATAGATTGATTTCAGACATAGGGGCTAATACTGGACTTAAGTCCTTGAACTGGAGTGGGCTGGGATATTTTCTCAATGGGATGTTTATAGTTGTATGTAAATCTCTTTCTTATGCACATATGTGTCTCCATAAATTTGTTTCTCTAGTCTACCCAGACTAGAATGGGGAAAAATGGTGTATGACAGGATTTTTAAAAATTCATGGGAAAATTCCATTATTCCTTAATTCTATTTTCCCATGAAATTTGGAAATCTCTTTGTATTCATTTTTTCCCTGGCTGCTGGGGTCAATTACCTAGAACTTACAGCTTTAAAATAACTCTGTCTCACTGCTCTATAGGTTCGATGTTCTGACAGGAGTCTTCACAAAAACCTCACCGTCACTGAGTCAATGTTGACTCCTCGTACCCCCTGTGGATTTCTGAGATTGCAGCTGTTCATAGGAGTAGACAGCCCAGTTTCCTCCCTCAGAGCTGCTGGTGGTTTCAAATTGCCAACTATGCACACCGCATTCAACATGTAAACACAACACTATCAGGGCTCTAGACAGGAGTCTTGCCGAGTTAAGACTAAAGTGTTGGCATGGTTTCCCTTGTGGAGACTACGCTAGAAAGAGCTTCCTTGTCTCTTCCAACATCTGGTTACTGTCAGCATCCCTTGACTTGTAGTTTCTTTACCTTCAGGGAGCAAGGCAACTTCCTCCTATTCAATTGAACCTCCTGCCTCCCTCTTTCATTTTTAAGTTCCTAAGGATCACATTGGGCCCGCATGGATAATCCAGGTCCATCTCCTTGTTTTAAGATTGGCTGAGCCACTTGAACCTTATATGCAACCCTAATACACCTGTTGGCCATGGAGCCTAATTGCGCCACAAACTCCATGGATTAGGACAGTGGTTCTCAATCTGTGGGTTGTGACCCCTTTGGGGGATTGAACAACCTATTCACAGGGGTTGCCTGATTCATAGCAGTAGCAAAATTACAGTTATGAAGTAACAACAAAAATATTTTTATGACTGGGGGCCACCACAACATGTGGACTGCATTAAAGGGTCATGGGTTAGGGTTAGGATGTGGACCTAGGAGAGGCCATTATTTTGCCTACCACTGATGGAGAAATCTGAGCACAGGCTGTAGACCATATCATCATATTGTATCAATGCTAATTAAAATTCTGATGATTGTATCATAATTATGAGGAGGTATCTTTTCTTTCTAGGAAATGCTCTTTGATGTATTTTTTTATTTTTAGGTAAAAGATCATTTTATCTGCAAATTAAGGGTTTCCTCCCCCCTTCTCACTCTACAGAGAGGGAGAGCAAGACAACCAGAGAGCCTAAGTGGGAAAGAGAAGGATAAAACAAATGTTGTGGAAAAAAAATTTTTAACACCTGCACTTTAATCCTATTAATTCTTTTTTTTAATTTAATTTATTTTTTTAATGAATCATTTTGTTGGGGGCTCATACAACTCCCATCACAGTCCATACATACATCAATTGTATGCAGGCCACATTTACACACTTATGCCATCATCACTCTCAAAACATCCTCCCTCCATCCAGGCCCCCAGTATCAGCCCCCTATATTACCCTTCCTCCCCCTCTCCCCCATGAACTCTTTGTAATTTACAAATTGCTATTATTTTCATACTGTACACTGTCCAATGGGTCCCAATACTCACTTCTCTGTTGTCCATGTCCCAGAGAGGAGGCTACGTGTAGATCCCTGAAGTTGGTTCTCCCTTTCTATTTCTCCATCCCTCCACCTTCCTGGTATTACCACTCCGATTACTAGTCTTGAGGGATCATCTATCCTAAATTTCCCATGTTTCCAATTTCACTGTACATTTCTTGGTCTATCTGGATTTATGTGGTAGAATTGTGATCATGATAGTGGGTGGGAGGCAGCATTTGAGAACTAGAGGAAGGTTGCATATTGCATTGCTACTACCCTATATCTTTTTTTGGGGGGTGAGGGGGGCATCACTGCTCTCTGGTGGTGGGAGTAGGAGGCCCAGCCCCACTGCTGGAATTGAACCTCCGTCCCAGTGGGCCGCAGTCCCACACACAACCACTACGACACCGGGGCTCAGCCCTACTACCCTGTATCTTAACTGGCTCATCTCCTCCTTGCAACCCATCTGCAAGAGGATGTCACCTCACCTATTGATGGGCTTTGGGTCCCCAATCTGTACTCCCCCTCATCAATAATGATATAATTTTATCTCTTTGATGCCTGACACCAGGTCCCTTCACCACCTCGTGATCACACAGGCTGGTGTGCTTCTTCCATTTGGGCTTTGTTGCTTCTGAGCTAAATGCCGCTTGTTTATTCAAGCCTTTAAGACCCCAGACGCTATATCTTTTGATAGTCGGGCACCATCCACTTTCTTCACCACATTAGCTTAAGCACACATTTGTCTTCAAGGATCATATCAGGAAAGTGAGCACATAAAGTTATGTTCTTTAGTTCTTGAAGCCTGATATCTAATCCCTTTGACATCTTGTGATCCCACAAGCTGGTGTGCTTCTTCCATGTCGGCTTTGTTGCTTCTGAGCTAGATGGCTGCTTGTTTACTTTCAAGCCTTTAAGACCCCAGAGCCTACCTCTTTTGATAGCCAGGCACCATTAGCTTTCTTCACCACCTTTGTTTATGCCTTCAGTGATCGTGTCGGAAAGGTGAGCATCTTGGAATGCCAATTTAATAGAACAAAGTGTTCTTGCACCGAGGAAGTACTTCCTCGGAGTGGAGTGGAGGTCTAATGCCTATCTGCTGTCTTACTACTAATCCCATAAGTATGCACACTGATCTATTTCCCCATTGTCACTTATAAATGTATGCACCTATGTACATACCTGTATTTGAATCTCTATAATTGCCCATTACCCCACAGTTCCTTCCTTTATTTCCATTTGCTTCCCTCTTGCCCCACTATCATGCTCAACCTCCATTTGGGTTTCAGTATTTTCACTCTGTTACATTGGTCTTAATCAATCCCTATCGGACTTCTCTCACCCTTATCTGGTCCCCTTTTTCAGTGGGATTGTGTTTGTCTTTTCTCCATTGACTATCACATTGGCTGTTGGTTTTTCATATATAGCTTGTATTGTCTTGAGGAATTTTCCTTCTGTTCCTATCTTCTTGAATGTCTTGAACAGGAATTGGTGTTGAATATTGTCGAATGCTTTTTCGGCATCGATAGATATAATCATGTTATTCTTATAATTTTTCCTGTCAATATGGTGAATGATACTAATGGTCTTTCGTATGTTGAGCCACCCCTGCATTCTGGGTATGAACCCCACTTGGTCATGGTGAATTATTTGTTTTATATACTTTTGTATTCTATTGGCCAGTGTTTTATTAAGGATTTTTGCATCAATATTTATTAGGGATATCGGTCTATAGTTCTCAATTCTTGTGGGATCCTTGCCTGGTTTTGGTATTAGTGTTATACTAGCTTCATAGAAGGAGTTTGGGAGTTTGCTGTCTTTTTCTATGCTTTGGAAGAGCTTGTGTAGGATTAGTGTCAGTTCTTCCCTGAATACTTAGTAGAATTCTCCTGTAAAGCCATGTGGCCCAGGTGATTTTTTTGTTGGTAGTCCCTTGATAACCTTGTCTATTTCTTCTATTGTTATGCGTCTATTGAGATTCTTGATGTCCATTGGGGACAATCTAGGAAGCGATTGCTTTTCCAAGAACTTGTCCATGTCTTCCAGGTTGCTGAGTTCATTGGAGTATAGACCTTTGTAGTACTGTGTAAGTATCTTTTTGATTTCATTAGGGTCAGTTGTGATGTCCCCTCTTTCATCCCTTATTCTTGCTACTGAAATTTTCTCTCTCCTTTCTTTGGTTAAGTCTGCCAATGATTTATCAATTTTGTTAATTCTTTCAAAGAACCAACTTTTGGCAGCGTTAGTTTTTTTCCATTGTTTTCTTATTTTCCCCCTCCTGAATCTCAGCCCTGATTTTTATATTTCTTTTCTTTTCCTATTAGTGGGATTATCCTGCTGGCTCTGCTCTAGTTGTTGTAAATTCTGTGCCAACGTATCAGTTATGAGGCGCTCTTCCTTTTTTAGATGTGCCTATATTGCTATGAAACTTCCTCTGAAGACTGATTTTGCTGTGTTCCATAAGTTTTGGTATGTCGTACTTTCATTCTCATTGGTTTCTAGAAATTTTTTAAATTTCATCTCTGATCTGTGCCAGTATGCATTCCTTTTGCAATAGAAAATTATTCATTCTCCAACTGTTTTCTCTAGTTCTCCTCACTTTCCTTTTGTTGATTTCCAACCTTATGGCAGAGTGGTCTGAGAGTGAGTTCTGTATGATATCAATGTGCTTAAATTTATGTAGATTCGCCTTATATCCCAGTACGTGGTCTATCTTCGAGAAAGATCCATGTGGGGATGAATAGAATGTGAAATGTCTTTTATTTGGATGAAAAACTCTGTAGATATCTAACAAATCAAATTTTCTAATTGCAGTGTTTAGATTTCTCACATGCTTGTTGAGTTTCTTTCCCTGTGATCTGTCTTTCTCAGAGAGTGGTATGTTGAAGTCCCCCACTATAATTGTTGAGGCTGTAATTCCTTTTTTCATCATATGAAGTGTCTGGTTTACATATTCTGCAGGTCTCTGATTCTGGGAATATACATTTAAAATGCTTATTGGATCATTGTCTACCCTTCCCTTAAGCATTATATAGTATCCCTCTTTGCCTCTTATTATGGTTTGCACTTTGAGGTCAATTTTATCTGAGATTAGGATTGCTACCCCTGCTTTTTTAGAATTGCTGTTTGCCTGATATATTTTTTCTCCAGCCTTTGATTCTCAATATATATATATTTTTTGTGATCTTAAGATATGTCTCCCGTAGGCAGCAGATTGAGGGGGTGTATTTTCTAAACCAGTCTACTAATCTCTGTCTCTTAAGCTCTGAATTCAATCCATTGATATTTAGGGTAATTACATCTAGCTGTGCACTCTGTGTTGTCATTTTATCACTCTTGGATTGGGTGTTTTTCTATTTCCATGGGTTGTGTCAATGTCTGTTTGTGGTTCATTCTTGCCTTTCTTCCACCTCTGAGCCGGAGTTATCCCTTTGATAGTCTCTGGGTAGATTCATTCTGTGTGTGTTAGGTGGTTGTTGTTCTTCGTCCCCCAGTAGGTCGGTGAGGATCTTTTGTAGGGCTGGGTTCCTTTTGGCATGTTCTCTGAGATTTTCCTTGTCTGGAAAGACTCTTATTCTCCATCAGTTTTGATAGATAATTTGACTGGATAGAGCATTCTTGGGTTTGCATGGTTTTCCTGCAATTTTCAGAATATGCTGCTCCACTCTCTCCTCTTCTTCATCGTTTCCATTGATAGGTCCGAGCATATTCTTATCTGTTTGCCTTTATAAGTGATTGCCCGTTTTTTCCCTAGTTGCTCTCATAATTTTCTCTTTTTCCTCATAACTGGACAGTTTAACAACTATATGTCTTAGTGTTTTCTTCTTGGGGTTTAGTCTAGCTGGTGTTCTTTCTGCCTCCTGTATGGTTATATGGCTTTCATTCATTAAGCTAGGGAAGTTTTCCTCTAAGCATTCCCTCACTACTTTGGATGTTGGTTTTCTTGATGCCTCATCCTCCGGCAGACTGATAATTCTAATCTTGTTGCTTTTCATAGTATCAGCCCGGCTTCTAATATTTTCTTCTGCTTCTCTAATAGACTTGTTAGTTTTTTTCCTCCCATTTATTAATTTCTACTTGTGAGTCCTCTAGGTCACTTGTCCTGTTCTCTGCCTCCTCCATTCTCTGGGTGAAATCTGAAAGCTTACTATTAGTTTTTGTTAGCTCACTCTTTAGTTCTTGGATTTCCCTTTGGTACGTGACCTTTATCTCCTGTAT
>PVJH01026794.1:0-29485 GCA_004026705.1 Nesogale talazaci
TTTGGAACGCAGTTAAAAAAAAAAAAGGCCTGCTTCCCAAAGGTTCCAGTCTTGAAAGCTCTCTGCCAGCTCTACTCTCTCCCAAGGGTATTTCCATGGGTGGAATCAAATGACAACCGCTGTGGTTTTGGGTTTGCCTTCTGACGAGGGCTGGAGACCAGACAAGTCGGAAGGCTTGGGACCTCCTTTCTGCAGGTTAAATTGACATTCAGTTTATTGAAAGAATGAACAATGACTGGTTAAAATAGCAAAGCTCTTTCCTAGAGACTACCAAGAACTCTTCCACCATCAGTCATTTGAAATTCTCTTGGAGATATGCTAAGCCCATGTCTAGGACGTGAAGAGCTGGACCTTTTCACCTCCATGACAACAGACTAGACGTGGCCAACACTGGCTCCTGAGAGTCACCATTGTTTGGTTTTTCCTTAGCTTCAACTGGGCATGTTCTTCTTTCTTGGGTGGCAGGTTTCTGGATGGATCTGTGACTGTGTCTCCTTACATATTATACCACACACTCTGCATGCTTTAAGGCATGACCGCATTTTGCTACCATACTTGGTCAAAGCAAGTGCTTGGATTTAACTCACTTGTTGGCAGAGTTGGTGGGTGGGGGAACCAAACAGAAAACACTTCATACCAGCAGAACTCTGTCTATGGTCACCCTCTGCCCAGCCTGGCCTTGCTGGGCATCAGTTTATTCTTCTGAGAGATGGAAATAACAGCTCCCATTCTTGCCTGCTTCTTGGGAGCAGTGAAGCTCATCTAAGACTGGCTTTATACTCTGTCTTAACGGGGTTGCCTGTTCAGACCTACTCATTGCATTTTGCACTTCATCTAAAAACTCTTGCATCTGACCCCAGAGAACCGTGGAAGCGCCTGTCAAATAGTTACATTAAACAGAAGCGTCCCACACCTCAGCTTTGCAGTAATTACTACATGCACTGGGGAAGCCAGCAGCCTGTGCACTGGGGAGTTCATAAGAGAGAAACCGGGCAGGCTCCTTGACAGAGGGAAGAAACATCCTCCCCAGTGAAGGTTACAGATTTCATCACTAGTCTGGTTATTTAATAAAGTCCTTGCAAACAGTGAGATTGTGAGGAAAGCGGACAGGCCATTCACCATCTGATGTGCCTATTCTGTGTATAAGGACCCATGTGTTACTTTGTAGGGAAATGATGGGACCATTGGAGAAAAGGAGGCTGTGAGTTCACTCAGCATCTGCACTGCTCACAGCATCTCCAGGAGCCATGCTGTCCTACACATGGAAGTACTATGCCCTTCAGAACAGGGCATGAACCAGCTCTTTGCTAGTGTCATCTGACCTGGAAGGGGGCAGCAGGCACCAGCCATAGAACACAGGGAGCCCTGTCAATGAGTGGGCACCCCACCCACAGCCTTTGTCCTTTTTGCTCCCACTGGCAAACGGCAGTCCAGTTGTTAATTGGTGATCACTTTGCTTATAATGGGGGTTTGCTTGTCACCTACTGTGGGTGTGGTGCTGCAGGAAAACCCTTGTTTGATAAGTGCAGAACTGTCATTTTCAGCCTGTCCATGTTCTCTGCTGACAAGATGCCCTTCCCCAACTCCCATTCTGCTGTCCTCTGGATCATAGTGGTGACTGAAAAATCACCTGTCTGTGATTCTCTGGAGAAAAGCAAGGCCATGCATAGGTCTAGGGGATCTCTAAGGATCTCCAAAGGATCTCTAAAGGATCCTTCTTCCAGCAATTAGTAGATTATGGCTTTGCCCGAGAAACTGAACATCTGATGTAGAAAGTGAGGGTGCTCTGAGGATCCTGCCCGTCAGTGGGACCCACACCCACCATTCTGTCCCTGGCGCTCAGTTCGGCAGGATCATAGATACAAGGAAAAAGGCTCTACTCTCACCGTCCGATCTGGGCCACCACCTTCCCACTTGAGACGGGGAGAGACTGCCGCCGATTCGAGAGCACCCAATCTGGGTGCCTCAAAGGCATGAACAGCTCATCACTTCCTCTAGATGGCGCGCGGTCCCCGAACGCGTCCGCCAGACACCCGGTCTGAAAAATAAATACCCTTCAACGCCTGGTGAAACCACACCACATAATAGCAGCTCGCGGCGCCTATTAAAATATCAACTTGGGGGAATGGATCCTATCTTGGAGTAAATCTAATGCAATTACATGAACAGGCTGCAATCAAGGATTACATCTGAGCGCACCGTCAGCCCTGCTCGTAAACACACCTCCTCCCCCTGAATGCACCTGTCCCCAGTCGACTCCCAGGGTCGCGCGACCCTGCGAGCCAAGCTCGGAGTCTCGCAACGTCCCGCCAGCCCGTCCACGGCGGGAGGCCAGAGTCGCTCGAGAGCCCCTGCCGCAGTGCTCACCTCGAGCTGCGCACCTCCCCGCGCCTACGACCCCCGGGCAGAGGGCTGCGCTGCGTCCCGCGCTGGCCGAGCGAGCGCCGATCGCAGCCACAGCGCTCGCCCCAGGCTCAGCAGCCGGCCAGCGGCCAGGCACAGGGCGAGGGGCGGGGGCCCGGGCGACGCCGGCCAATGGGGGTGCTCGGCGGGGCAGCCGGGTGGCCGCTGTTCTGTCCGGATCCGCAGGCTGGGCGAAGTGGCCGGCCCCGGAGGAGGTGACGGCGCCGGCCAGAGGGCCTGCGGGTCACAGTGGAAGGGACGTGCGCCTGGTCTCCCCAATTACGCACGCTGCCGGATGACCAGGGAGGACGTTAGAGGAGGGTCAGCGTGCAAAATCCAAACCACACAAAGTTTCCAGTCAAGAGAACGGAAGCGTTCGCAGGCGCAGTCAAGCTCCAAACCCGGACCAAGAGGGAGCCAGCCCAGACGGAAGGGGTGTGGGACCGAAGCTGCCTTGACCCCGCAAGTGTCACGGGTGCCTCCCGGAGGTCGATCGGCCGGTGTGCCCCAATCCCGCCCGCGCTTACCTTGGCGGCTGCATGAGCCCCTGTGCCCGCGGTGGGTGGCACTCCAGGGGCTGGCGGCGAAGGGGGTGTGTGGAGGGCACTGCTCTTCTGCCCAGGGCCAAGGTGGGAGGGACTCGGCTAGCCTTCCAGCCCGGCGACCCCGCCGCCTCAGTAGCGGCCCGGGGCGCGCCGCTGGCTCCCGGGCTGCATGCCTGCGAGCGCCTGGAGGAGCCTACCCCGCTCCTGCGGCTCCGGCGGCGCGGCCCGCGCTCGGAGTCAACTGCTACCCGGGTCGGCCGGGCCCGGCGCCCGCCCTCCGGGCCCCGCCCGCGGCCGCCGCGCGCTGCGCGGGGAGGTGGGTGGGAGGGGGCGGGCCGGGCGCCTTGGACGCGGGCCGGAGGCTAGTGCGGGGCGGGGCCGGGCGGGGGCGGCTGGAGGTGCGCGCTAGAATTGCCCCACCCCGCTGCAGCCCCACCCTGCTTTATCGCTCCAGTTTTTGTTTTTTGGGGGCGAGAGGATGGATATGCCGGGGTGGACTTTTCCTGTAACAGTGGGTAAGGGGACGTTGGGGATTAGTGCGGCGACCCCCACCCCCGGCCCTTCCAATTTTCCGACTCCCCTGCAGCTAAGACCTTGATTTCCATCTACAGCTTGGGGGGTGGGGAGGGTGGGAGGGGGTAGTTAGAAATTCGAGGTCTCCGGGGAATGAAGCTACAGCCTCAGAAAGGCTGTGCCACCTGCGGAAATTCACCTTTGTTCTACTGAGATGCTATTTTTAAGACTATTTAAAACAACCAATACATACGTATTAGATGTACAGCATTCGAATACGTTTATACGTACAATTTAGTACACCACAGTAGTACCCAGAGTAAGAAGCAGGGGACCTTTCGCACCGTCTCCGCATCGCTTTCGTTCTCCAAAAGTAATCTCGGGTCACGGTGTGCTCCAACGAGATTCCTTCCGGCCTAGCTCTGCGCATTTACATGCGCCCACACAAGTGTGTGCTCCTGGCCTTTCCGAAGAGCCTGTCAGTATGCAGCACATGCACACATCATCCGGAGCAAGACCACGCCGCAGCGGCAAATCCCTGCAGGCTCCTGGAGCCCACGGGAAGGACCCCTGGTTAGTAATAGACTCCATGAAAGAGCAAAGAGCCTCCCAATCGCCATTGCAGTTGTGAAACCCCAGCTGGGGCGTGAAGTCCGCTTGGACACAGCTCACGACCAAATTAGCATTGCCCTGTTGTAGACACTGCCCAGGACGCTTGGACAGGGTTACAAGTTTCCCATTCTTTCACGAAAACTGCCTGGATTTTGATTTGATGAGAACCTTTTAGATTTGAAAAATGAAAAGGTTGTGTCCTTACTGAAACTTGACTGTGCCTGTTGTCTTGAGGGATATAGTTTTAAGTCACTCTTCTGGATTTATTGGCAAAATATATTAGGATAAGCTATAGAGGAGCTATAAATACAATCCTTGTGTCTTAATAGGAAAGGGTTGGGCTTTCAGGATATTCGGTTTCAACTTCTGACTTTTTGTAAGATTAGCTCTGACCTTTGCCAAGTTATTTAGCTTTGCAGAGCCTCAGTTTCCTCATCTATATATAGATGAGTTGTGCACGATGGTGTGTATGTGTGCGTGTGTCTTCCAGCCTTGCCCTTTGGGGGAATATCTGGCTTCCCTTATTCATCTTTTATAGCTCAGTTCCAATGTCATTTCCACTGGAGAATTCACTGGAATAAGACTACTGGACGTCTAGATGAATCTCTGACCCGGACCTTCCTCTGACTATGTATTCTTTTTTTTAATTTTTTAATTTTTTTAGGCATCACTGCCCTCAGGTGGTGGGAGTAGGTGAATGTGCCTGCTTTCAACCAGCAATCTAGAAACGATCATAAGAAACCCCAGGGAATCTTTGTCTTTTTTTTTATATACTCTAAAGAACTCAAATTCCTTTAAAAATGGAACAAGCAACGTTTAACATTAGTCAAAATAAACAAATCAAACAAACAAAAGATAAGCCCATTGCCATTGAGTCAATTCTGAGCCATAGCAATGATAGAGGACAGTGCTACCCCATTAGGTGTCCTTGCTGTAGTCTTTAAAGGAATAGACCTTCATTCCCCAGGGTGGTTGGGGGTTCAAACTGTCAAATGTTTTGTTAGCAGCCAAGCACTTAACTGCCGCGAGGGCTTCTTAGTCTTGCTTCACACCCATCCTCACAGCCAGTTCCAACTCTCAGGGAGACTGCACATCTTTATGGGGGCACACACCCTCATCTATATCTGAGGAGTTGATGAGCTTGAATTAGAGACTTTATGGTTAGCAGTCAACACATAACCTACAGGGCCACTCCCCCACCCCCACCCCAAGGTGGTTAGACTAATTAAAACAAAGTGGGGAGTAGCTATCTAATGCAGCTCAAAACTCATATCTATACCAGTTTTTCTCATGTCCAATATGCAGTTGCCCAGAAAGAATTTACATGCTGTTCTTAAGAAAATGGGGCGAGCTGAGTTTATGCCTCTCCTCAGCTATTCTATCTTCCTCTCTTCAAGAGGAAATGCGATTGTTCCTCTTGCAGCTGACCCACCCTTGACACCCTTTCTGGAAACCTCAGTGAATGGGAAGGGCTTGAGGACCAGAGAGAAGGCTGTTGTGCTGGGGTCTGGCAGGGCTGCTATCTGGTGCAGGGAGCTTCTGAATACTTGGCACCCAGCATAAGGAAGCCAGTGCTGCCAGCTATGGAACAAGGATCAGTGTCTGTATCAAACAAGGGTTGGAGCCCCCAGGCAGGGGCACGTTCAGAGAAGGTGGATCCAGGGCCAGATGCACAAGGACAAACTGGGCATGGGGAACTGATGAGACTCTTCATAGGCTACCACCTAGGGCAGTCTCTGCTGGGTTGGTCCAGACACATCATATTAAGTGGCACCCCCAGTACATTTTCCAGAATGGATTCAGATTCGAAAATCAAAGAGCAGCGTAAAGGAGATATCAGAAGTCCCAAGGAAAAAGATGAGGCTGTCTGTTCCAGTAAAGATTTACATAAAGTTTTGGGAACCCTAGATAGGGCTGTGAGGAGTTGGAAACTACTAGATGGCAGTGGGTTTTGTTTGGTTTGATTATTAAAGGAGGAGGGACTCGGTATTCTGGGATTCTTGGTTTCCTGGGATTTGCTGGTTTTGTACAGACTAGAAGAAGCTGTGTTCCCTCCTTGAACAAATACTTCCCAGGGATATTAAACACTAACAACGTTGTTAAATTAGCATGTAGACAGCAGGAGAACATTCTAGGCAGGGGTATCCCAAAAACAAAGGTTACAAATCAAAACCAAACTCAATGTCATCAAGTCAACTCTGACTAGCAGTGACCCTAAAGGACAGAGTAGAACTGTCCTTGTGCTGCTGCAAAGCTGTAAATCTATCTCCCAAGGAGGGAGATTTGAATTACTGACCTTGTGGTTAGCTTGTAACCCATTATGCTACCAGAGCTCCTATAAAATTTAGGCATAGCAACAGGGAAGAGAGGGCACATTGAATAGGGAGTGATTAGATCTAGTAGTTGAAATGTGTGCACTGGAAGTGAGATATGTGATAGACAGTGGGGCAGAAGTCATGCTGGGGAGCATCTTGGTTATAGAGGGAGCAATTGAAGTCATGGGGCAGAGGATTAATGCAAAAGAAAATGCATGTCAGGTAGGTTAATGAGAAGAGGCAGCAGAAGACTTGTTAGAAGATTCTTGAATGATTCTTGTTGTGTTAGTCTGGGTAGACTAGAGTAACAAGTTCATAAACATGCATATGAATAAGGGAAAGGTTTATATACAAGAGGAAGGGAACATTAAGAAAGCATCCCAACCCAGTCCAGTCCAAGTACAGTCCAAAGTCATAAATCCAATATTAGGCCATATGTCCTATACCAGTCTATAAAGTCTCCTTCCGACTCACAAAGCACATGCAGTAGAGGCATCCCAGTGCTGGCAGGGGTCTCTCTGTGGCTTCTCTGGCCCAAGAGGTCTGGTTCCATTACGGCAAGCCCATATGGCCTCTCCTCTGGCTTCTCCATTCTCCAGGAGTCAGGGTCAATCAGCATGCTGTCATCTCGTCTTTTCAGTAGACCAACTCCAAGAGACTGAGAGTCAAGTTTCTCTTCTCCAATTAGGAAATACTGTGAGAATTCTCAGGGGAAACACATGCCTACACAGAAACCTCATTGGCTATCTCCAGAATAACGGACTAGATCCATCCCTACATCTCAATCATGAAATTGACATCACGAATACATGAACGCCCCACTTGTTAAGATGCTATCAAGAGCATGACCAGGGTGTTAAGAGTGCCTGGGAAAATATAGAGAAAACCCCACATGCTACAGAGATCCAGAAGAGAGAGGAACCTCAAAATGTTGGTGATGGTAAGTGCTCATTACAGAGGCCCAGAAGGAAATCACAAGGCTTAGAAAGGGGTTGGATGGCCATCAGTTCAGCCAGGCTGGAATCACTATATTTGGTAGTATGTGAATCCCGATGGCATAGTGAGTGTGTTAGTTGTTGAGCTACTAACCTCAAGGACAGCAGTTTGATCCTACCAGCTGTTCCTTGGGGGAAAAATGAGGCTTTCTGTTCCTATAATGATCTCCTGTCTTACAAACTCATAAAAACAGTTCTACTCTGTCCTATAGCGTGGCTACAGGTGTTGGAATGGACTAGATGCCAGCAAGTTTGGTTTTTTGGACATCTGTTAAAGCTAAAAGCCCCAATGCCTGTGCACATTGTAAGAAAAAAAATGCCCTAATTAATTTTATTCACTGTGTGGGACAAGAAGTTAATGCATTCAGCTGTTAGCTAGAAGGTTGTAGGTTTGAGTCCGTCCAGGGAAGCTTAAAAAGAAATCAACCACTGAAAACTCTGTAGAGCAGCAATCAATTCTGACACTCAGAGGGCTCCCGTGGGCCTGTAACACCCACTCTTGATTTGGACATCTTGTCAAGAAACTTCGAACAAGCTTTCTGTTGTCTCTTGTCCAGTAACCCACCTGAAGTGCAGCTTCACTTACATTATCCCTCTACTCCATCAGTGTGTTAAAATTCACTCATTGTTTCTCTCCAGTTTTCTTTCCCAATTGCCAGTTCTTTTCTGTGTAATGGTCAGAACCATAATCAAGACTAAGTGTAAGTGGGCTTTGCTTGTTAAACAGGCCCCCTACGTGCCTAAAAAAAAGGAGGCAAAGAGCCCTGTTCGTCCTTGCTTTTTCACCACTGTGGATAACATAGACGGTGACCAGAGAGTTGAGTTTTCTGTGAGGCTTTGAGTGACTTGCCAACTGGTTTAGACACGAGATAGTGGGAGGGCTTGAGTGACCACAGTTGTAGGAGAACAGCTGGGCTGTGGTCTGTGTGAGCATATTCATAGCCCCACAACAGCACCCACAAAACCCCCAACCTTGACAAGTTAGAAGCTGTGGGGCCAGCTGGCACGCCACACTCCTTTGTGGTGACTTGGTGGTGAGGGTGAGGCTGCCTCTGGAAGTCTCACTGACTTCTTCATCTTGATGCAGAATCAACTAGGGTTTTGTTTTGTTAGTACTTGCCTACCGTGTCTTCTCCCTGCCAGCATGTACTGCATTCCTATGGGTTACTTATGCTATGGTTCACACGGTTACTCTCAAACCTGCTCCTCTGCCATCGAGCTGTTTCAGATTCACAATGACTTTACATCCGGTTTCAGAGTGTGGTAGTTACATAATCTGTTGTCAATTATAGACTTAAAAGTAAAGAGGTGAAGTTTAGCCTGTCTATCACGTAGTAGTTTTGATAAGGAGATAAATCGCTCACTGGAGGTAGGCTACATGCTCACTCCCTGAGAGAACCTCCTACAATAGAGCCCTGGAGCTGAAGAAGCCACACGAAGACCCCTGCCAGCCCTGAGATGATTCCACTGCCATTGGATTCACAAGGCTTTCCACACACTGACCTGCATTTGGAAGTCATTGCATGTATTTCATGAGCCTGAAGAGAAATTTATAGCTTGGTGTTGGACTTGGTCTGGACTGGGCTGGAATATTTTATCAATATTCAATTGCTCTTGTATATAAAGTTCTTTCCTATACACATATGAATGTCTATTTTAGTGTATGTGCTGCCGAAGCAAGCACATACGAATGTCTATAAATTTGCTTCTCTAGTCTACCCAAACTGACACACAGAGACTGAAAGACTGCAATTCTTGGCAGGAGCAGGCAGCCTCATCTTTCTCCCTTAGAGCAGCAGGTAGGTTTGAACTGCTGACCTTGTGGTTAGTAGCTCAATACCTAATCCACAGTGCTCTTGTGAAGTAGGTAGGTAGGCAGGTAGGTATGAGTATCCTCATTTTATAGGAAATGGAGACTCAAAGAAGTTAAATGAATTGATTACTGAGTAGTAGAATTGAGATTCAAACACATACAGCTGATTTCAAAACTGATGCATTTTCCCAGAAGACCTGGGGTTCATTTTCGTACCATTTTTTTGGCTACCTCTTCTGCTAAGCTTAAGCCATGAACATCTGCTGAGAGCATAACTGTGCCCCACTTTCTGCAGTACTCTCCCTACTAGTGGAGTACCAAGTAGTGCTCATAATTCGCTAAATACACCCACTGTCGAAAGACCAGGCTCTGCTGGGAGGGGATGGTTCTGTTGGGTTCTGATCAGTCTCATGAACCTTATGGGTGCGGAAGTTGGATTTCCTTAACTATTTGGATGAGCGCCTAGGTAGAAACTGAGTTGTATGTGCTTCTGGAGCTCTTAGACAGGTCCCTAGAGATTCTTTTCTTTGTGAGGAATTTTCAAAGAAGTTTATGTATCACTTATATAAAAGAATACTGAGTGAATTTTCCAGGCTTATATGAGACCACCAGACTTCTCTTCCTAGTCTGTCTTAGTTGGAAAACTCCATTGAAACCTAGCCACTATGGATAACCATCTGGAACTTGAAATAATGATGGCATACCAGCTTGCATCATTGCAACATGTACAATAAGCTTACAGACACGTGGTAGATTTAAATATATTGCGATGTTTTAAATTGCTTCCACTGTTGGATATTTGGCATCCACATATAGGGTCACTTTTATACATTCCTCATTATTTTTTTGATACATCTCCGTGAGTGAGATAATTGAGTCTAAAACATACCTGTGGGTGACCTTTGATATGTACAACCAAAGTGACTACTAGGACAATTTTTAATTGTCTGTTCTGTTCTGGTCCCTATGAAAGAAGAATTATTTTTTATTTCCAAAATTTTGTACTAAAAATATTGTATTAATTTATATTAAATATTAAGTCAAAAATTGCATTTTTCTTCTGTTGGTTGGTCATTATCATCCTGGCTTTCCCCTTTGAGAAGTCACCTGTCCAGGCCCTTGGGTTCCAGGCGAGGAGTGCGGGTCCTCCCCAGGAGTTCTTTCTAGTGTTGGCTTTCCCTCTCGCCATCAGAGGCTAATGTTGAAATGGGAGGATGTTTGCTGTAATTAATGCAGGAGGTTGATTCTTCTCACACACTCTGAGCACCCAAAAAGGCCCCCTCCTGTCTCCCTATTATACTACAAATTGCACAGTGCAATGCTGGGAACCATCTGTGCAGAGAGTTAATGAGAAGAGATGGGTAATCTACAGAGCCAGCTGCAGATGCATGGCACTTTCAAAGGTTTCCAATGTCTTACAAATCAATGCTGAATCATCTGGCACCAAGCCTTGGTGGCATCCGGAAGTTCATCAGAATAAAGCCAACAATTTTCCTTTATCGCACAGGTGTGTGGATAACTGACCCACCTTGATGAGCATTTCTCGCACACCAAAGTCCTGAAGACTAGTAAGGAGCTTGAGGTTGCTTCCTGAGTCTTCATCTTGTAAAACAGGGGTCCTCACACTTTTTAAACAGGGGTTCAGTTCATTGTCCCTCAGACCATTGAAGGACCGGACTATAGTTTTTTGTTTTTTTGTTTTTTTTTTAAAAAAAACTCTGAATAAATTTCTATGCACATTGTGTACATCTTAATTTGAAGTTAAAAAAAAAGGAAAAAACAATATTTAAAATGAAGAACAAATAAAGTTAAATCAACAAACTTACCAGTATTCCAATGGGAATTATGGACTCGCTTTTGGCTAATGAGATGGTCAATGTCTGGTTCCATATTTGTCACTGCTAGTCATAACAAGTGATGTAAATGTGCATCAGTTAGTTTAGATCTGGTTGTAGATTTCATCATTCTGGAAAAAGTCTGTTCACAGACATAAGTGCTGCCAAAGGTGGTTGCCATTTTGAGTGCCTGGTTCCTGAGATTAGGATTGTCTCAGAGGGGAGGGATGCATAGAAATTAGGAAGGCAGCTTGACTTGAATGTGTCTTTCAGAGAGTCACAAGTCTGTACTTCAGCCAGTTCCATTTGGTAAATTATATCCATATTTTCAATGTCAATAGAAAATGGGTTATGGAAAAGCTGTATATTCTGTTCCTGGAGTAAAGCTCTTTAAATCTAAATTGGAACTCCTTTTGCAGCTTTTCCAGTGAATCCACACATGTTTTGTTTGGGAATGCAACCAATGGTTTTTCCGCTAACAGATTTTGAGCAGTGGGGAGATGGGAGAAATTTTCCTCCTTCACTTGTTTCATGAGGAGGCCTAATTTGACTTCAAATGCTTTCATATATGATTGCATATCACAGATGAGCTTCCCCTGCCTGGAAGTTGCACATTGAAACTGTTAGATCTGTCAGAAAGGCAAGGTGCCATTTCCATGCTGCATCATTGAACTCTGGTACTTCTTTGTTTTTTGAAAGGAGAAAAACAGGCATTGGTGGGAAGTCATAGAAATGTTTCAAAATTCTCCCTTGACTCAGTCAACAGACTTCTGTGTGGTACAGAACATCTTCATAGGCAGCATTTAGCTTAGACAGAATTTCCTGAAATTGTCTATATTTTAGTGTATTAGCTCTAATGAAGTTAACACAAGATACAAATTTTCATAACAGAGTCCCACACTTCAGCTATTTACTACACAGCGCTTGTTGGTGGATGAGGCAGTGTATGGCTATTGGATGAGAATGGTTATGTTTGTCTAGCTCTTGATTAATGCAAGAGCTAACTCTTAGACCCCACCATGCTAGGAGCACCATCAGTTGTCACACTTGCTAGTATAACCCAGTCCAGCTCTAAATCATTCACAGTGTGGCAAGCCTTTTCATAGATATCCTCTCCTGTAATTGCTTCCTTGATGCTTTGCAGTGCAGCAAGCTCTTCTGTGACTTCAAAATAGTCATTTTTCTCACGAATAAAAATGAGAAGTTGTGCAGAATCACGAACATCATTACTTCCGTGAAGTTCCAAGGAAACATAGGACAGTTTTTTTTTTGCGGAGTTTTGCAAATGCTGATGCAAATTGTCTCCCATTTCTTCAATCCTTTGTGTAATTGTAGGTCCTAAAAGACTCACTGTACTAAATAAATTGGCCTGCTCTGGACACATCTCTTTGGCAACAGAAAGAAGGCATTCTTTAACAAATTCTCCCTCCATGAATGGTCTGCCAGTGCACGCTATTAGCTTGGCAACTTGAAAACTTGCTCATAGTGATAAAATATGTAGCTGCTTCTGCTTCACAAAAGTATTTTGATGAATTGTCAATGTATTTTTCAGTTTTTAAATTTTTTTACAATTAAAATCATTTTATTGGAGGCTCATACATCGTTTTTCACAATATGTAAATACATACACTGTGCCAAGCACTTTCACATGCCTGCTGCTGTTATCATTCTCCAAATAAGTTTTTTTTTGTTTTTTGTTTTTATTTATTTTTAATTTAAAAATTATTATTTTTTTTGGCATCACTGCCCTCAGGTGGTGGGAGTAGGAGGCCCAGCCTTTGCTCCTGGGACCCGGAATCGAACCTCCATTCCAGTGGGCCGCAGTCCTGCGCACAACCACTACGCCACCGGGGCTCAGCCCCCAAATAAGTTTTTTTTTTTTTTTTTTTTTTTGGGGCATCACTGCTCTCCAGTGGTGGGAGTACGAGGCCCAGCCCCACTGCTGGAATTGAACCTCCGTCCCAGTGGGCCGCAGTCCCGCGCACAACCACTACGCCACTGGGTCTCAGCCCCAAATAAGTTTTAATATTTTATCTTTTCTCACTTCTGCCACCAAACAATCATATTTATCTTTATATTGAGTTTGATAGTGTCAATGCAAATTGTATTTTTTTTCACACAGACACTATATTCTGGCATATCAAACACACAGCTCTTTCCTTGTACTGCATGAAAAAGTAGTCATACTTTTCTTTGACTAGCCTACACTCTGAGTCAATTTTTCTCTTTCTTGATTTCACTGTTTCATAGGGATTCCAAATTGCTATCAGTAAATATATATATATATATATATATATATATATATATATATATATACACACACACACACAATACAATGTAATACACTACAAAAACAATATACCAGCAATAACTTTGCCCACACATAGACATATAGACTGCACTACCCATCAAGACAGTCTGGATCAGTGCCCAACAATGCAGGCTGATCAGTGTCCATCAATGCAGCCTTGCCAGTTCACATCATTTCAGCTTTACCAGTGCCCATATTGGTACCATTACCTCAGGCTCACACTGGTATGGGAACCAGCATGATTACAGAGTTGGTTCCTCCATCACCTTTCCAGTTCACACTACCCTGTGTGAACCACACTGCCACCTGTGAACTCGCACAGGACTCTGATCACATGGATGAGAAGACCCATGCCATCAGATTCCACTGCAGGAAAAACGAAGGCATGTATACAAGAATATGGCTGAACTTGCACTGCTCAGAGGTTGCAACAGTGTGAACTGGGGCTTTCACAACACACAACATACAACATTATACACAACTGAATAGCAATCAGAATAAAAGTGCACTTACTGTCAATTAAATTGGGTTTCCTACTCCTCAGCTGTCTGCAGAGCCAGATTAAGTTCCCATGGGGCCTTAGGCAGATTACCAGTTTGGGTCCCCCATGTGATAACACTGAGTGCTGACCATTTGCATTAACACTGAGCACTATTTGCATTAGCACTGTGATGCAGACCCCCCCCCCCCTTAAAAACCACCCCCAACCAACTAACCAACTTAAAAAAAAGGCGGGATTGAGCCCTGGTGGCACAGTGGTTGTGTGTGGGGGATTGCAGCCCATAGGGTTGACGATTCAAATGCAGCAGTGGCTCTCCAGGAACTAGGCTGGGCTTCCTACTCCCACCAGGGCAGTGATGCCATACACAAAAAAGGTGGCCCCTACTTGTAAAAAAAACAAAAAGACCTCTAACATAAGGGGAAAAAAGGTCCCCCTTAACTGCAAAAGCCAACTAACCAACCAACCAACAAACAAACACCTAACTTTAAAGAAAAAAATCCTAACTTCTTCTTACCTTGGTCCTCAGCAGCAAGCTCTGCACAGGCAAGCACATGCCTTGTCTAATCATACCTGAGACTGAAAGGAGGAGTTGAGGGACAGAGCATAGGAGGGGAAAGAGTGCAGGCACACACTTCACACATGCAGACTGTGGGCTGGGAAGAGTCAGCTGCTAAGCAGGACAGGCAGCGGCAGCAAAAGCACCTGGTGGGCTGGACAAAAATGTCCTAGGGGTCGCATGTGGCCTGCGGGCTATAGTTTGAGGACCCCTGTTGTAAAACATAGGCTCACAGGGTAGGTTACACCTCTGCAATATAATCAAAGTCACAGGCAAAACAATATGGAAGTCAACCTCCACAATGTGATTAAGTAACTGGTTTGGATTTTGGCTTTAACTGTGGTTAAATCATAGGAACAATGCTGTTGTTTAAGTCCAGTGTTTTATGCTCTTCTCTCTTCAATGAGGAGACAACTTTCAGGGGAGTCGATACATTTCAAGTATATGCACTGCCACAGAAGTTCACGGCAGGAGAGTGGGCCCAGGCATCCTGCTTGTAAATGCAGATGTTCTCACATGCAGCCAAGGGAAGGGACAAAAACAATGCAAGCATCCACACTCACTGCCATGAAGTCAATGCTGACACAGAGTAGCCCTCTGTGGGCTTCTGAGACTGTTTATAGGAATAGAAAGTCCAGTCTTTCTCCCACAGAGAGATAGTGGTGGTTTCAATCTGGATAGCATGCAGCCCAACAACTAACCACTACCACACCGGGCCTCCCAAGGGAAGGGACAGAGCCTGCCAATCAGCATTTCTCAGACAGTGGTCAGCTTTCCAGAAATCTCCATGCTAACAACTAAAGAATTATTTTTTATTCTGAGATTTTATCTTGTGTGCTTGTGTGTGCGCACATGTGTGTAAAAGTTAAAGTGCTATTTCTTCAAAGAAACAAAGGCAAGGGTGGAGTCCTTGGTTAAGAAATGCCTGTTGGCAAAAGAAAAGGCTGGCAATTCTTATGTGTGACATCGCTAAAGCTTTGGACGCATCACTTTAAATGCTAGGTGTGTGGGTCTGGGTAGACTAGAGAAACAGATTCACAGACGCTCATATGGATTTATACAAGAGGAATGGAACATTGAGAAAACAGCCCAATCCAGTCCAGTTCAAAGTCATAAATCTGACATTAGTGCATATGTCTGATACCAGTCTATAAAGTCTCCTTCTGACTCACAAAGTCATAGGCCAGTGGGTGCAGAGTCCCGGCTCTGGCAGGGGTTCCCTCATGGCTCCTTGTTTCCAGGCCTCAGGGTCCATCAGCAGGATCCATTGGTGATAGAAACATCTCAGCTCTGGCAGGGGTCTCTCTGTGGCTTTTCTGGCTTCACAGGTCTGGTACCATCTGGGTAAGGCCATGTGACTTCTCCTCCAGCTCTTCCGGTTCCTCGGACACTGCCATCTTGTCTTGTCAGTTCAGCGGCTCCCAACAGCTGGGAAGATGGTCTCTCAGCTCCACCAGGGAAATACTGTGAGACTTCTCAGATTTCTCAGGAGAAAGCCATGCCCACACAGAGGCCTCATTGGCTGTCTCCAGATTGTCTCCACCTCTACATCCCAATCATGAGATTAACATCAAGTACATGACTGCCATACCAGGGTCTCATGTAATTGTGGCTATTCAGGTGTAACAGGAAGCTAGAGACACTTTGGTTGTGAGTCCCAGGAGACTCATCCCAACTCAGTTCAAACACTGAGAGGGCCTTTCCTTACCGGCAATGGAGATGTGGGCTTCTCTGGCATCACTCCAAAGGGGAGGTGGTGCTGGCAAACTCAGGCTGCCTTTTCCGGGCCCGGGGCACAGAGCTGTGGGAGGTGCATACCGCTGGGTTATGGGAGTAGCCTCCTTGGAAAGCAGATGGTCCGGTGGCCCACCAGCCTGTGAGGGTCCCAGGGGGAAAGCTGAAGGCAGTTCCTCCCCTGCTCCATTTCCCAGCTTCCTTAGACTGGATTCATTTTAGAAATCTTGGGGCCTCCAGGGAAATTATTTCAGGGACCAGTTTACACAGCGGAAGTGAGCGTGCTTGTTTTCAAGGAGCCAGGGATTGGACATTGGATTTTTAATTTTAGAAACCTTTCATTTTAATTTTAGGTTGGAGAAATGAGTTCCCTCAGTGGTGTCCAGTAGGTACTTTTGAAAAAGCAGCCATTCCTATAGAATAAGAAGAGCTGTGGTGAGGTAGTGGTTAACGAATTGGGTTGTTAACTTCATAATCAACAGGAAATACAAGGTATAAAAGGTATAAGTGTTTTAAAAGGTTCCCAGTTTTCTCTGTTGCTGTAGAAAATCATGGTGGTGCTTTTGAAGCTCAGAGCTGAAACCACCCAAACCACACCTATTGACGTTTGCTTTACTAGAGTACAATTGCTTCAATGGCTGCATGGCGGTGTGAAGGCTAGGATGCCTGCTTTTAGGGCTCTGTGTTAGGGTACTAGCTCCTCTAAGTGTTGGGGCGTTTAGGTGAATCATTAGGATAGAAGAGGCCAGTTTCATATTCATGAAGAACAATTCTACCTGCCCTTCCTCTCAATCCTGCCATTTGCACTAAAATCTTGGATTTGGCTTTTGCCTTCTGTGCCACAAGGCATTGGCAACTGCAAATTGGACTAAGCCAACTTTGTCTTTTCTTCCCTCTCTTCCCCTTCCTTTTCTCTCCTTCTCTTCCTCCCTCGTCAAAAAATAACCTCTGTCTCTTGGGCCTTATATTAAACAGCAACCTTACTAAGTATCAAAAGCAAGAATCTGGAATCTCAGCATCAAAGACCTGCTTCTTGTTTTGTTTTTCCTTTGGCATCACTGCCCTCTGGTGGTCCTGGGAACTACCCAGCCTTGCTCCTGCTGGATTTGAACCACCAAGGCGGTGGGCTGCAGTCCCGCATTCAACCACTACGCCACGGGGCTCAGCTGCTTACAGACCAGCAGGTGAGGCTAAGAGGCACAGCATCCTCAAGACACCACCAGTGCCAGTCTCTCTTCTGCTCATCTCCCAAGGTTGTGCTGCTGGAGTTCATGCTATGTGTGTGTTGTACACTAATGCTTAGGGAAGGGCTTAGGACATATAACTTTTACAATCTTTAAAAAGGTTGCACACATTATCCCACAGCTGGAAGTGGTCTGGGGGCAACTGGTGCTCGGTTCCCTTCCCGGCCTGGCTAGAGACCTCAGTAGCCATTTGTTCCTCTCTCCCTGCCATTGAGTCCATGCTGACTCATAGCGATCCTACAGGACAGGGGAGGACTGCTTCTGAGACTGTAGCTTTAGGGGAGTAGCAAGCCCTGTCTGTCTGGCTTCAATCTGTTGACCTTGCTATTATTAGTACCACGACGAAACAGAAAATATTGAATAGCCCAGATTTGTTCCACCTCCTCACAGCCCCAGGGGAAAACTGCACAAGACCAGTTGTCATTGTCTTTGTTGTCCTTGTTGATGTGGCCCGGTGGAGTTAAAGCATAATAGAACTCACAGAAGCTTCCATCTTTCATTTAGCAGCCGAGGCCTTTGAGCACTAGGCCTTGGTTGAGCACTAGGGCTTCCAAGGAAATGCAAAATAAATTACAAGAAGCCCTCTGCACACACCTTCAGAATGGTAAAGTCTTTGATGAACACAGGTGATGTTTGCTAATTGCTGCTTATTGCTACATTGGATATTTGAATTCACCCAGATGTGCCTTGGCCATCGAAAAATCAGTCACTGACAAGACGGATGGAGTACAGATGAGCTGTGGTGGCACAGTGGTGGTAAGTGGGTTGCTAACCTCGAAGTTAGCAGTTAGAAACTACCAGCCTCCCCTCCGTGCAATGATGAGGCTTCCTATCCCATAAAGGGTTACAGTTTCAGAAATCCATAAGAACAGTACTACATTGTGCCACAGGACTGCCATCAGTTGCCACGGGTCTGTTGGCACTCAGTTTCTTCTGACTTTGAACATGGGCTTGACAAACATGGAGGCTTCATGAGTTGGAGTCCGTGTCAATGCTACATCAACTTAAAAAAAATCAGAATGGCTAAAATCCAAACTAGTAACAACATCAGTGGTTGGCAAGGTTTTAACATACTTGTGCGTACCTTGTTGGTGGGATATAAAATAATGCAGCCTCTCTGGAAAGCAATATGGCTGCTTCTTCCCCTTTTTAATGGCAGTTTCTTTCTTTCTTTCTTTTTTTTTGGGCATCACTGCTCTCCGGTGGTGGGAGTAGGAGGCCCAGCCCCATTGCTGCAATTGAACCTCAGTCCCAGTGGGCCGCAGTCCCTCACACAACCACTACGCCATCGGGACTCAGCCCTAATGGCAGTTTCTTAAAAGAAGATTAAACACTTAGCTATTATGCTGTTGTTATAGTCAGTTCTTATAGTGCCAGCAGAAATACCATACAACCTAGTAATTGCACTCCAGAACATTTATCCTAGAGAAACAAACAAGTTATGGTAACAAAAATGCTCCCATCAGCTAAGTAATAGCCAAAGTATTACCTTCAGTTATCTAGATGTCTTCAATAGGTGAATAGGTAAACACACTGGTAAGTCTCTAACATGGAATACTACTCAGGGAAAACAAGGCATTGAAAAATCTCCAGAGGGGGCTGAGCCCCGGTGGCGTAAGTGGTTGAGTGCGGAACTGCAGCCCGCAGGCTTGGCGGTTCAAACCCAGAGGCAGCGATGTCCACACACAAAAAAAGAAAAATCTCCAGAGAATTGTGCAGAGTGAAAAAAAAAATCCAGCCATCACATGTATATATGTGTATTTGTGTGATTCCACTTATACTTCAAATGACACATTTTAGAAATGTAAGAGAGATTAGAGGTTGTCAAGGGTTGAAACAGGGAGCAGGGTGTGTGTGTGGGGAGGGTGGGTATGATTAAAAAAGACATCAGAAGGCATCCTAGTGAACATAGATCCTTTGGTTTGGCCATGTTGATTGTGGTGGAGAGTACTCAAACATATACAGGTGGAAAACTATGTAGAACTTAATGCAAAGATTCACACACACACACACAGAAAGCCAGTGAATAAAGGTCAAACTGAGGAATCTGAATAGAATGGTAGGTTGTGTCAATATTAGTATCCTGAAGGCATACTTTGCCTTTGCAAATATTACCTCCGGGAAGAATTCCGTGGTGTTCATGCAGGGGTTTTTCTCTGTTCTTTCAAGGTTGCTTATTGTTGTGTGGTGTCGAGTTGGTTCCAACTCATAGCAACTCTGTGCACATTAGAATGGAACACTGCCCAGTCCCACACCATCCTCACAATTGTGGTCTGATCTCACAGCTGCACTTGCTGTGCAAGTCCGTCTCCTTGAGGGTCTTCCTTTTTTTAGCAGCTCCTGATTGAAGCCATGGTAGTTCCAGTTGCTTCCTATGCATGTGAAAGTCGGACATCAAATAAGGAAGACCAACGCATTTGAATTATGGTACATCATGGACACTCAAAAGAACTAAAAAAATCTGTCTTGGAGGAAGTGCAGCTATAATGTTTTTTAAGAGAGAGAGAATGGTAAGATTTTGTCTCATGTACTTTGACCATGTTACCAGAAAAGCCCAGTCCTTGGAGAAAGATGTAATTAATTCAAATAAAGTCTACAATTACCTGCTTTAAAAAGTTCATTAATTTTTAATTAAAATGAAAAAGCCCTCTTGAACTCATCAGTAACCAAAACTAAACCAAATTGACTGTCTCTGACTTGATTCTAACTTATAGAGGCCATATATAGGAGTCTGAGGCTATGAATCTTGGTGAGAGTAGATAAGCCTCCTTTTTCTCTTGTGGAGCAGCTGGTAGTTTCAAACTACTGACAATGTGATGAACCATTACACCACCGGGGTTCAAATAAAATTTCAATGCCATTGGGCTATCGTGTTTGAAGCATTGCCCACTTTGCTTGCACAATGTGACCCCGGTATTGTCTTATCAAGTCTGTGGGACTTTTGGCCCTGTTATCTTTTAGTTGAGATGCCCTACTTTTTTGTGACTTGTAAATTCAACTTCAGAAACCCTTCTGAAGTTATGGGGGCACATTCTAACAATAGGTTCACAAGATCATAAGTTTTTTAATTTGCTGAACATATTGTAACTATAGTCAGAAGTTACCTCAGACATTTTCTAAGGTTATTGATGGCATCAATATTTTGCATCTGTTACAGCTTTCCAAGTTTGTGTATATTTTTTCAAGAAACTAAGTATCACAGGATTTCAAATGGGGGCTTTCCAAAGCTCACAGAAATGTGGAATTAAAAGACAATGGAAACATCTCATGCAGTTTCTGAATCCTTAAGTCTCAAAGTGTTTGAAGAAGAGCTTGAACATAAATGAAAAGCAAAAACTGTATTCAAGAAGTTGATAAAGATTGAGTATACATTTGTCTTTGTATTTGGAGAGATGTTTTGGAACATTTCAACATGTCCTGTTTCGGATGTGAGAAGCCCTAGGGGCTCTGTGCTTAAATGGTAGCCCAAAGACTGGTGGTTCCGACCACCAGCCACTCTGCCATCAGGAGAAAGCTGTGGTGTCTGCTTCATCGAGATGGACAGCTGTAGAGGATCTATGGGGCAGTTCTAGTCTGTCTCTGAGGGTCAATCTGAGTCTGAATCATGTTGATGACAGTGGGTTTATTTTTATTTTGCATGCTTAAGAAAGGGGACTTATTTTATTATCTTGAATTTTTTAATTAAAAAAACTAACAACACATTCAGAAAAATCCCTCCTAGTATCACCATTCTCACCACTGGTCCTGAGGGGTTCATCTGTCCTGGATTCCCCTTGTTTCCAGTTCCTATATGTACCAGTGTACATCCTCTGGTTTAGCCAGATTTGTAAGGTAGAATTGGGATCATGATATGGGGGGAAGGGGAAGGGAAAAAAGCATTAAAGAACTAGAGGAAAGTTGTATGTTTCATCGTTGGTACATTGCACTCTGACTGACTCGTCTCCTACCTGCGACCTTTCAGTAAGGGAATGTGCAGTTGCCTAGAGTTGGGCTTTGGGTCCCCATTCACAATCATTCACAATGATTTGATTTTTTATTCTTTGATGCCTGATGCCTGATTCTATTGACACCTCATGATCACTCTGGCTGGTGTGCTTCTTCCATGGGCGCTTTGTTGCTTCAGAGCTAGATGTCCACTTGTTTACTTTCAAACCGTTAAGACCCCAGATGCTATATCTTTTGATAGCAGGAACCATCAACTTTCTTTATCACATTTGCTTATGCCCCCACTTTGTCTTCAGTTATCATGTTGGGAAGATGAACATCATGGAATGACAGTTTGATAGAACTCACTCAAGTATTCCCTCAATGCAAGAACACTTTGTTCTACTAAACTGACTGCATGTCTTCCAAGGCATATTTATTTGTTCTTTTGGCAGTCCCTAGTACTTTTCATTATTCTTCAGTTTTCAAATGCATCAATCCTTCTTTCATCCTCATTATGCAATGTACAACTTTCACATGCACATGAGGCAGTTGAAAATACTATGGCTTGGATCAGGAACAACTTAGTCCTCAAAATAACTCTTTCAGCATTTTAAAGAGGTCATTTACAGTAGATTTATTTACTCCAATATATCCTTTGTCCTCTTGACTGCTGTTTTCATGACCAGTGATTGTGGATCCATGCAAGATGAAATCCTTGACAACGTCTATCTATTCTCTGTTTATCATGATGCTACTGACTGACCCAGTTTGAGGGCTTTTGTTTTCATTACATTGAATTGTAAGCCACACTGAAGACTGAAACCATTGAACTTCATCAGCAAGGGCTTCAAATCTTCCTCCCTTTCAGCAAGCAAGGTTGTGTCATTTACATATCTCAAGTTGTTAATAAGCCTTCCTTAATCTTAATGACATATTATTCTTTACATAATTCAGCTTCTCTGATTATTTGCTCACATTCTGATTGAATAAGGGTGGTGAGAGTATGCAACTGTGACGTACATGTTTTCTGGTTTTCAGCCATACAGGAGGCCCTGTTTTGTCCCCACAACCACCTCTTGATCCTTAGATTCTGCATAAGCACCATGCAGTGTTCTGGGATTCCCCTTCTCTTCAAGGCTATCCATAGTTTGTTATGGGTCACATAGTCAAATACTTTAACACAGTTAATAAAACACAAGTAAACATATTTTTGGTGTTCTGCACTTAGCCCAAGACCCATCTGACATAAGCAAGCAGTGGTATTCTTTATTTTAGTCCTCTGAATCTGACCAGACCCTCTGGAAGCTCCCTGTCAATGTATTCAACCACTGTTGGATAATCTTCAGCAAAAATTTGCTTGCATTTCATTTCAATGATATTGCTCCATAATTTGAGCATTCTGTTGGGTCACCTTTCTTTCCAAAGGGTACAGCTATGGATCCCTTCATGTCAGTTGGCCAAGTAAATTTCATAGCATAGCTGAGTAAGTGCCTCCAGTGCTTCAATAGCTTGTTGAAACATTTCAGTTGGTATTCTATGGATTCCTGGAGACTTGGGGCATAGGGTAGGTGCTCAATAAAGGCTGGATTTATTTGCATGTGTGCCTGGCCTCTTTAGTCCTGTGTTTCTTTTATGTAGAGATCCCTCATAGTTCTGGTATTCTATGACTTGGTGGAGATGCAGCAATAGATAATTCTGTATCCCTTAGGGTGAGTTTTTTTTACCCTCTATGGTTAGCAATATACAATTTGTTGAATGCAGAAATTATTGAATAATATAACATAAAATAAAATTATGCAGAAAATAATTTTAAAAATCATTATAGCAGTAAATTGACATGCAGCTGCCAGAAATTAAAGCCAATTGAGAAGAAGATTTGGAAGGAGGGGTCCCATTGCTAATATCAAATGGATCTTGGCTTAACTAAGAGAATATCAGAGTTTCTTGCTGTCTCTGGTTTCATAACTGTTTCCTGGATTGAAAAGCTGACATTTTCAATAGTTTGGGCAGTTGATGGGCTTCCAGAACAAGGTCAATTGAAATATCATCAATTGATATTTCACCTCTTTTGAAATGAGAAAACCACTTGTACATTTGAGTTTTTCCCTATAGCACTGTCCATCTAAGCTGTGTTCAACATCACAACAGTTTCTTCGGCATTTTTTTGGGGGGGGCATCACCGCCCTCGGGTGGTGGGAGTAGGAGGCCCAGCCTTTGCTCCGTGGAGCTGGAATCGAACCTCTATCCCAGTGGGCTGCAGTCCCGCGCACAACCACTACGCAACCAGGGCTCAGCCCTCTTCAGCATTTTTCTCTAGCAGGAAACAAAATTTCACAGCTGCATCTTGTTCTCTTAAATCAGCCAGCACAAAAGACAAGGTTGGAGCAAAACTGCTTTTTTGAAACAAACAAACAAACAAACAAACAAACAAACAAACAAACAACTCACTGTGACCAGAGAGAGTTGTCGCAGGTGACACCACTGGGTGTACTAATTTAGCAAGTTGCTTGATGCTCCTCTAGTGTGAAAAATATATACTAAGAAAGCTCCACCCGGTGGAGTTCTGGGTATTTTTTTTTGGGGGGGGGGCAATATGCCCTCATATGTTAATTCCAGGAAAGCATTCAATGGTCACTCTCAAAGCTCTAGATTTGAACCAAAACCCAACCACTGCCAATCTCATAACCTTGGGATAGCAGTCAGCTGCTGCTTCTCACACTGGGACATTTCAACCTTAAGTTAAGGAGTATGTCAGTTTCATAAATCTGCTACAAGTGAGTTTGGTGTAAAGTCCAGTTCATTTAATGAGATTTCCACCTTGAATCTTTCTGGTGTTAAACCAAAGTTTGTATTCCTTCTAATACTACTATTTTCCTTTTTCTGGCAGTCCCTTCAGTAGTTTTCACAGATACAATGGTTCAAAAAGTTAGAAACAAAGATGAAGGAATAGTGTTTGGAAATATGGCCGTGGTGATAGAAATGAAGGTGTAGAGAGCATGATAGAATTTTGCAAGACCAATTTCTTCATTGCAAATACCTTTTATCAATGACATAAATGATGATTACACACATAAAACTTCACCATGTGGATTACATAGGAATCAAATTGATTAAACCTCTAGGAAGAGAGTATGGAGAAACTCAGTATCTTTAACCAAAACAAGGCCAGGGACTGACTGTGAAACAGACCACTACCCTTTATTGTTCAGATGCAAGTTCAGGTTGAGGCTGAAGAATATGAAAACAAATCCACAAGAGTCAATTGTTACTTTGAGGATTAAGGTGTGCCTGACCACAACCATGCAATTTTGTATTGCCTGATATGTGTGTGATAGCTGAACAACAAATAAAGAAGACTAGAGAAGAATTAATAGGTTTAAATTATGGTGTTGGTGAAGAGTATTGAAAGCATGGTTGATTTCCAGAAGGACTAACAAATCTGCCTGGGTTGAAATACAGCCAGAATCTGCCTAACAAATGAGGATAACAAGATTTTGTTTCATAAATTTTGGACATGTTATTAGGCTGCACCAGTCCATGGAAAATTACATCATGCATGATAAATAGAAGGTCAGCAAAAAAGAGGATCCTTCTAGGACAATGGTTCTCAACCTTCCTAAAGCGGTGACCCTTTAATACAGTTCCTCATTTTGTGGTGACCCTCAACCATAGACCCTCAACCATTTTGGTTCCTACTTAATAACTATAATTTTGCTACTGTTATGAATTGGGTAACCCCTGTGAAAGGGTCATTTGACCCCCAAAGGGGTCTCGACTCACAGGTTGAGAATCGCTGTTCTAGGAGATGGATTGAGCCAGGGGCAGCAGCTATGGGCTTGAGCATAACCACAGTTGTGAGCATGGCACGAGACTGGGCACAATGTTTCCTTCTGTAGGATACATGGTCACTCTGAGTAGCACTGACTCAACAGCACCAGACAGCAGAAGCTCAAAGGTACCAGCTCTAAGGCACCAGCCTTGTTTTCCATTGTCAGCTTTCATATGCATATGAGGCAATTGAGGAGACCAGGATTTGGGTTAAATGGTCTTTGGTCATCAAAGTGGCATCTCAGCTTTTCAGAGTCTAATTAGAAGAGTGAATGAGAGCACAAGCAAATTCTTTGGGGACAGAGAGATGAGCTTGTGTCTAAGTCTCACTTTTCTTATTGTAAATAGAGTAATCAGGCCTATCTTGTTCAAACTGTCAGCCTGACTTTCACACAATGCAAGCTGTATTTACTCTCATCAGCAGGGTGGCAGTTGGGGGTTGACCTTTAGGAAAGGGCTTGACTTGAGCCTAAACCCTCCTTACTTCTAGGAAATGTTCATTACCTGATGTGATGAGCACCCACTTGTTCCTAAACCTAGTCCAGAATTAGAGCCACCTGTGACTGTGTTAAGAATTGTTTCTGGGGCTGAGCCCCGGTGGCGTAGTGGTTGTGCGCAGGACTGCGGCCCACTGGGATGGAGGTTCAATTCCAGCTCCACAGAGCAAAGGCTGGGCCTCCTACTCCCACCACCAGAGGGCAGTGATGCCTAAAAAAAAAAAAAAAAGAATTGTTTCTGGGGTCTCACTCCAGAGGTACTGGTCTCAGGGCTGAGCCCCGGTGGTGTAAGTGGTTGAGTGCTGGACTGCAGCCCGCCGGCTTGGCGGTTCAAATCCAGTGGTGGTTCTCAGAAGAGGCACTGGGTAGCGTCCACGACCACCAGAGGCAGTGATGTCCCCAAAAATAAAAAACAAAATGTAAAAAAAAAAAAAAAATCAAGTCTCTTTGTACTAGTCTCTAATGAGCTCTCTGGAAGAACTTCTTCGAAGACACATGGGTTTGTCTTTGAAGCAGTCCATAGTGTATACTTTCAATATTCTTTGCCAGGACCACAATTCAAATTCATCGATTTTTCTTCAGTGTTTCTTATTCAGCATCCAACTTTCACATACAAATGAGGCAATGGAGAATACCATGGGTTGGAGCAGGTGCACCTTGGTCCTCTAAGTAAAATCCTTGTTCTTCAATACCTTTGTGCAGCAGACTTCCTCAATGCAAGTCATCCCTCAATGCAAGTTAGCTTTTGACTGCTGCTTCCATGAGCATTGATTGTGGATCCAAACAAGACAAAATCCTTGACAACTTCAAACTTTTCTCCATTGATCATGATATTATCTATTGATCCAGTTGTGAGGGGCAATGAAAAAGAAGAAGACCCTCAATGAGATGGGTTGACACTATTGAGGTATAGGAACAATTGTGAGGGCGGTGCATGACTGGGCAGTGTTTTGTTCTGTTATGGCTATGGCTTGGAACCAACTCCCAACTCTATGGCACACAACAACAACAACAACAACAACAACAACAACAATGACAACAACAACAATACATGCTATTTGAATATAATGAGCCAGGGAACTTCAAATGCTCTTCCTTCATGACAAATGATTTCTCTCTCTCTCTCTCTCTCTTTCACCCTGAGCTAATCCTGTACCCTTTCTGGCATTTCCAAGTGGACAGGGATGTGACTGAAATTGGAAAGAGCAGGAAGTGTGGGGCAGAAGGGCAGGAAAAGAGAGAAGCCCCCTTACAGAAAGCTAGAACCCAGCTGAGGGGCTTAAATAGTCAAGACAGTGAGAGGTCTGGAAGGAAGTGGCTCTGTAGTTGTTAGTAGTGACTGGAGGGAGCCTGAAGACTGAGAGAACTGCCCTCAGGGAGTCAAGGGGAAGACTGTCATGAAATATACTTACCTGGCAGGGGAGATACCATGATCACGAAGGTGGTTTTCCCAGGGCAAGGCTTATCAATTGCACTCGGGATGTGCTGACCCCTGCGATTTCCCCAAATGTGGGAAACTAGAGTGCATAACTTGTGGTAGTGGGGGACTGCGTTCGCGCTCTCCCCTGTTTTTTTTTTTTTTTTAAAAGAAGACTTGAGAGAAACCTATCTCCATGGCCTGGAAGGAGCATTTCCTCAGGGGCTAGGATAAGGTCTGCATGGTGGGGTGGGGCCTGCTTGCATGGCTGAGTGGAGCTGAACTCAGATTAGGGAGCTGATCTATCCCGAAGAAGGAAGAAGCAGGTTCTCCTATTGGGGGTGTGGGCAGTGGGGCATCCAGATTTTGCCTCCATGTGTCCTGATCCTGAGTTGAAGCCACTACTTTTTTTAAAGAAAGCTGCTTAACTCGAAGCACGGATCGACGTTTCGTGTGACCATTATAAAGAATCTTTGAGCCTAGTAGCAAGCAGAGTGTCAGGTGCAAAGTAGCTGGTGCCAGACTTGGTTAAAGGTTACATGGTGGAAGTCAGTCTGACTTCATCTCCCAGAGATTGGCCTCAGACTGGTCTTGGTGTGAGAAGGGCTCTGCTGCTACACATCCATTTGACACAACCCTGGAACCACAGCCCTTGGGGCCACTGGAAGACAGAAGTGCTTAGGATTCCGAGCCTCGTCTTTCCCATCTTCCACCCCGAGCTCATCCCCGGACACCAAGCAGCCAGCACTACAGCCCTGGGTGTCTGCTGCCCAGTTCTGAGGAGGGTTGGGACACCAGCTACTTGTCCTCTTCCCCCGGGAAGGTGAAGCCTGGCAGCTGTGAGGGTCAAGAGGTCTGCCAGTAGCAAACAGGCAGGGTCAGAGGCTGCAGGCTGCTCCCTTCTCCTAACTAGAAATGTTGCCCAGGAATAAAAAAACTGGTTAAATAGCCTTCAATAATTCACAGTTCTTTTGAATAGTGTATGCCGCCTGCTTTTTCTGGTTTCCCTTGCTAGTCCCCCCTCTTTTTAATTCAAAGATAGCATTCATAATTGATGAGCTTCTATATGGCCATATACAACCATATTCTAACTTAGAGAGAGGGAGGGCCCTCCTTCCCTCTCCACACCAAAATCAATACCAGGAAGTAAATCTTCCAACAACAAGATGTCTCTTTCTTGCTTGGAAATGAAATGAGGGTGAAGTCTATATGTGTAGAGGTTTGGCCCAAATCAAGTGTAAGAGCTTATTTTCCTCAACGACTTTGACAGGAGCTGAGTCCCAGCAGACTTCATACAGAGAAATTACATGATCTATGACAAGTAGCACCAAGGGAGAGAAATGAAGAAATGGAAAATGGAATACTGCTTTTTCTTCAGCCTGGACTTCAAACCAGTAAGTGCAAAGAAATCTAATTAAGTTGATTCTATGAGGCAGAGTTACTGGGAAAAGAAGGTCTGGACATGATTGAAGCTGTTAGTACCAAAGTAGGTAGCCCTGCAGAGGTGGACCAGGGTTATAGATATTTTGTGGGGAACACAGGAAAGCAGATAAAAGACATCCTGGAGGAAAGAGTAGGACAGGAGTGGGTCCAGGGGGTAGAATCCTCACTTTCCACATGGAGACTCAGGTTTGAATCTAGGCCAAGCACTTCATGCTCAGGCGCCACTCTTCTGACAGTGAACTGAGCAGGTTTCTATAGTATCAAGACTAAGACAGACTTGGAAGAAAGGCCTAGAGATTGAAAATCAGCCTGTGGAGCACAATGACTGTCCACAACCAATTATGGCATGCTGCAGGCCTGAACAGATAGTTTTACTTCTTTTTTCTATTTATTTATTTATTTCTCTTTATTCCCTTATTGTTCTAGGTAGGAGAGCAGGAGAAAAGTGGGGCTTTCTACTTCCATAAAAGAATTATAGTCTCAGCAACTGAGAGAGACAGTTGTACCCTGTCCTGGCTGGTCTAGGAGTCAACATCCAGTCTAAGACAGTGAGTTTGGTTTTTGAGTGTAGATACATTGGAGAAGCAAATTCACAGAAACTCATATGTATAAAGGAGTGTTTTATATAAAGGGTAAATGTACATCCAGAAAACATCCCAACCCAGTTCTGCCCAAGCCGACCAAGTTCAACATTAGCCCTATGTCTGACACCAATCCACAAAGTCCTCCTCCATCTCACAAAACTCACTCAATGATGCCGACCGCAGGAGGAAAGCTGAATTGGTGAGCGTGTAAGCGTCTCAGTGCTGGCAGGGGTCTGCACATGGCTACTTCAGCATCCAGGGCTGCAGCAGAATAGGTCTATGTGGCTTCTCCTCAGGGATGTCTCTCAGGAAGTGAGACTTGCCAGCTGAAACAGGGAACTGGCCAAGACAGCTGTACCCTGGTCTGACCATCAGAAAACAAGAGACTCAAGAACTAGAAAAGTGAGGCTC
>PVJH01026795.1:0-29604 GCA_004026705.1 Nesogale talazaci
TACTTAATTTATTGTTAGGTGTTATTAACATTGATTTAGACCTATGTAATGGAGTGGAACTGCCCCATTTAATAATTTTTCCCCCTTCTAAATCTTACTTGTTAATTGAGAAAAGAGCAAGAAATAAAAACAGAAAAGCTTGCATGAGTTCCGTTGTTTGTACAGTTTAGTGATTTTTGTTACATTCTACTAAGCAGCCTATTCTCCCTTTCCTTTTTTGGGTCCTTCCCTCATTCATTTCAACTGGCTGCCCATGAAGGCATCTTGTCTTTTGAGTTACTTTTGTCAATTTGATCTCATAGATAGTCTTTTGTTTGTTTGTTTGTTTTTGTGGCATCACTGCCCTGGTGGCATAGATATAGTCTTAAAATGTTCAAGGCAGACCATTTTTTTTTACCAGTTAAACTATTGTTCAGTTTTAAGATGTCTTCAGGGGATCTTTTTGACTCAAGGTTTAAAGATTACCATATTTGTTGGACCATAAGACATACCTCTTTCCCCCCCAAAGTTGAAGAAAAATGAGAGTGCATCTTATGGTCTTAAGGTGTGGTATCCCAGAACATTTGTTTATGATTCCATGCGCACCTTTACTGTCTGCTCCTATTTCCATGCTGTGGGTCACTGTATATTCAGGGGAAGTCCCACCTCCTGGAATCTCAATGTCAGTCAGGTCATATGATTGGCAGGCACAGCACACACCTCCCTGCATGTGTATGACACTGACAGACTGACAGGATTAGAACACTGAGACAGGAGGCAGCTAGGTACAGTACCAGGGACTGCCCCAGCTGCGACTCTGATGCAGTGCAGTCTCCTGACAGGCAGGCAAAGAGCCTTTTATGGTAGGAGAGGGACATAGCGTCTCATGCCATGCAAAGGCCTGCCTATCAGGTTGGCTGGTACCCTTTAACAGTAATACCAAGCGGTTTGAGTTTCTGTAAATTACAATACTGATGTATGTAGTAATATTTCTCTCATAACAACTGACAGTTCTTTCACTACTCTGTTTTCTCAGAAAAGCAGCATTTCTCTTACCAGTACAAAATGTCAAAGATTAACATAAAATTCCATTTAAATAGGAGGTAGTAAAATATGCAAAAGAGCATGAGAACAGTGCAATGGAGAGACATTGTGGGACACCTTCAACTGAAAAAAATGATGAGAGTGGAGAAAACAGGAGGATCAGTTGCAAAAACTTGATAAAATTAAACACACTGTTTGTGGACATGCTGGGAAATGGCCACAGTTAAAAATGTACATGAAAGACTGGATCACACGTCACTAGAATATGGGCTTCGCAGTTTTTACAAAAATAATCATCTATGAAGTCAAATACATCGCAGTAGAAAAAGGCATTAAGGATTTTACTGGCTCACCATCATGGTGCATCAGATTTATGAAGAGAAGCGGTCTTGCAGTGTACACCAAAATTAGCATAACACAAAAAATGCCACCAGAATATGAATTGAATAAGTGATTGTGAGCAACAGAGCTTCATAAATTCTGACAGTAGTGATGATGAGTTTTTAGAGTTTCTGGAAAACTAGAAAAGTGCTTGAGCCTCTAAGCCTCTCCTCATTTGTTAATGAAAGTGATGATGGTTCTTAACACCACTGTTGAATTTACACTGTTAATTACTACTGTATTTTGCTTTAATTTAATCAATATTTTAGTATGCTAGTACTATTTGTTTGGTTCACAATATTTTTTTCTTGTTTTCTTGCTCTAAAAACTGGGTACATCGTATGTCAGGTACATTGTATGGTCTGAAAAATATGGTATCTCATGGCAATAGCTTTGTCTTGAAATTATAGTGTCTGAGATTTGAAATTTCATTGTGAATTTTCTCCTTTTTGATCAGTATTTTATGGATTCTTTGATAAAAATGTTTAGTAATGGCAACTGGGAACCATCTATTTCTTTTGGTCTCATGGCAAAGGATGCAGTTGTTCTTGGAGGTAATTAGCCACACCTTTTATTTCTTCCTCTTGTTCTTGACTCTCTTTCCACAGCTGTTCTGCCTTAAGATATTTTTCACAGGAGTAGATTACAAGATACTTCTCCCAATGAGACTTTGAGTAAATACAGACTTGAAACATTTTGGTTAAAGGCTTAGCCTAGTGGTTCTCAACCTGTAGTTGTCACTCTTTTGGGGGTTGAACGACCCTTTACAGGAGTTGCCTAAGACCATCGGAAAATACATATTTCCAATGGTCTTAGGAACTGAGACATTGTTCCTCTGTGTCCAGGTGGATCCCCCCACATGCAGATATGCACCCATATAAGTACCCAGTATGAAAACTGTTAACCATGCTTCAAGACAAAATTCATTTATTTATAATTAGAAATAAATATTTCACAAATAATTACATATTATTTTTGTGATTTATCACTATAATTTGTTTAATTTGTAGCAATGAAAATACATACTGCATATCAGATTTACATTACGATTCATAACAGTAACAAAATGACAGTTGTGAAGTAGCAATGAAAATAATTTTATTGGGGCTGAGCCCCGGTGGCATAGTGGTTGAGTATAGGACTGCGGCCCACTGACTTGGCAGTTCAAATCCAGCAGCAGCTCTCCAGGAGCAAGGCTGGGCCTCCCACTCCCACCAGAGGGCAGTGATGCCCCCCCCCCCCCCCCCAAAAAAAAAAAAAAGAAAATAATTTTATGGTTGGGGGTAGGAAAGTTGAGAACCCCCGACTTAACCCTTTTTCACCAGGGTTCCTTTTACCAAATTCATTGGGGGTTCAAAATACACTATTGGAAATAATTTGTTAAGGAGAACTTCTGTTCACTTACGTGGTTACCCTGTGGAACAGTTCAAATAGGCAAAAATTAATGTTCAATTCTTTCCTTATACTGTACACAGTTTTCCAGAGAATGTATTCAGTGAAGACAAAATCACATTACCTCACATTTCTGAATGTCAGAAGTCAGTGTTCACTCCATAAGGTGTTTCACAAGGCTAATATCAAGAAGTTGATTGTGCTGGATGGAGTCTTGTCTCCAGACTCTGAGGAATTATCTGTTGCAAGCTCATCCAGGTTGTTGGGGCAGATTTTAATTTCTTGTAATCGTTGTGATTGAGGTCCCCATCTCCTTTCTTGGCTGTTAGTCGTTTGTAAGCTTCCATAAGGTGCTAATATTTACTCTAGTCACGTGGCTTTCCATCTCCTCGTAAGATAACAACTGAATCCTGCTAGTGTTTTCATTCAAAGCCTTGATGGCTTAGTGAGCTGTGATCTCAAAGCTCAGCAGTGCAAAACCACCAGCTGCTCTGTGGGAAGAAAGAGGACTTTCTACTCCCGCAGAGTCCCAGAAATTCACAGGGGAAGTTCTGCCAGGTCATTCCGAGTCAGCATTGATTGGATGGCAATGGGATCAGATCAGGGTGTCAGGAGGCCTGGTGGCATCGTGAATTACGCATTGATTGGGCTGCTAACCACAAGGAAGCAACTTGAAAGCACCAGCTGCTCCACGGGAGAAAGATGAGGCTCTTTTTCCCTGTAGTAAAGCGTTCCCGTCTCCAAAAGCACAGGGAAAGTGCGTGTATGGAGTCTGGCATCGAGTATACAGCCGATCAGTGATAGCTGCCTTTTCAGGGATTGACCGGTGATCAGTAGTGAAGTGCTTTGGAACCGTCTTGATTCCAAATGCTGGGAATGGGCTGTGCCACAGAACTGGGGCCCTCAACAGCCTCCATCCGGCCAGCCTATATTCATCCCGCACTCCTTCCTGCCTTTTTGCTGGGTGTTCATTGCACATTGCTTTTGACTGACTTTTTCTGTGCCAGGAATGTTCTGTGCTATTTATGTGTTGAGACCACCCCTCAAGTGTCATTTCTATGAAAGTCTTGCTGATCCTCATCCTTCTAACAAGTTAGGCCCTCCCCCAGGTTCCTTTTCACGACAAGCGCGCATTACATGGTGCTATATAGTAACTTGCCTTCCCACGCTAGAGTGAGTTCTCATCCACTGTCCCAAGTGCCTGGTACACGAAGATACCAAAAATAAAGCAAAATAAAAACCAAATGTAGCTTAGTGTTGATTTTGCACAGGTATAAAAATGCTGACTTCACGTGGGGGAATTTGACTTCAATGTTATGAGGACCCCTGGTGGCACAGAGAATTACACATGGGGCTGCTAAGCACCAGCCACTCCGCAGGGTGGGGGATACTCCCATAAACAGTGACACTCTGGAGAACCACCTTGTCTTCTGGGTCTACTTGAGTCAGAATTGATGAGATGGCACTGAGTAGGTGTGATTTCTGTACCATCATATGAGATTTGTTTATTGTAAACACATTATGAATCAAGGATGTATGTTCTCTGAGAAAAAAGAAAGCGAAAGACCAGTAAAAGGAGAATAGAGAAAGAGGCCAGGAGTTATTGAGGAAACTCTTATGTTTCAGACATTGCGCTTCAAACCCTCTCCCGTTAAACAGTAGTATTTAATTTTATGGATGAGAATAGAACTCAAGTTATTTTTAGTAATTTTTCTAGGACACATATTACATATTGAATCTTGGTCTTTCTCCTTCCCAAACTCTGTTCTTAATTTTTCCACGTTACCATTCCTCTTGACTGGAAGAGCAGACACAGCGTACCTTGTTGTAAGACAGTCCAAATGCAGTGGAGAAAGAACAAATGAAGAACCTCTTTATCCCCATTCACTTTCTCTGTGTTGGTTGCAAAGGGTGAAAATATGTACCACTAGATGGTGCCATTGTCTTAACAGAAAGTTGATATTTTGCTTTAGTTTTTAAAAATTTTGTTATTTTTTTATTATTAATTATTTTATTGGGGGCTCATACAACTCTTATCACAATCCATACATCCATCCATTGTGTCAAGCACATTTGTGCAAGTGTTCCCCTTCCTCTTTCCCTCCCCCGTGAACTCTTAATAATTTATAAAAAAATTTTTTTTTTCGTATCTTGAACTGTTAGATGTCTCCTTTTACCCCTTTGTCTGTTGTCCATCCCCCTGGGAGGCGGTTATAGTTAGATGGTTGTGATCAATTTCCCTTTTCTCCCCCCAGCTTCCCCTTCCCCTCCTTGTGTGGCTACTCTCAATATTGGTCCCAAGGAGTTTAGCTATCCTGTATTTCCACCATGTACCATGTACAATGCTCTGGTATAGTCAGATTTGTAAGATAGAATTAGGGTCATGATTATGAGGAGAGGAAGCATTAAAGAGTCAGAGGAAAGCTGTACGATTCACCTACTAATGATCAACAAAGTTGTAATGTTTAATGTATTATGAGTTTTTGAAAGCTACTAAATTTTATATGAGTTAATAGAGCAATTTGACCCAGACTGATGAAGCTATGTATTGCTTTTACCTGTTCTGGTGGGCATCAGCTTGTCTGTCATTCCCAAGGAATATGTCAACTGGTCTCTATTCTTTCAATCCTAAACAAAATGGGTCATCAGTCTACCATGACAGATTTTTCATGGTTTTAACAGTGACTTCTGTTAGGTTCAGTGATTCTATAACGTATGGATTTTTAAATATTTTCATACCTTTGGCATAGGGTGTACAATCAATGGCATTCTTGCAGTCTTCATATCTTCTCTTTAAACTTGACACTGAAAAGATCCCTTTTTGGGGCAGCACATCAGCATCTGTTTAATCTTTGTGACCAGTGCACGGTAGTTTTGTGATTGCCTCACATGCATGTGAAAGTTGGATATTGAATAAGGAAGATCGAAGCAGAATCGATGCATTTGAATTGCGGTGCTGGAGAAGAATGTTGAAAGTACCACGGACTGCTGAAAGGACAAACCAATCATCTTGGAAGAAAGAACAGCGCTGCTGAGAGGCAAAGGATGGCAAGCCTTTGTCTTACAGACTTTGGATAAGAGACCCGGCCCTGGGGAAGGACATCAGGCTTGGTAAAGTGGAGGGGCAGGAGAAAGAGCAAGACCCTCAACGAGATGCATTGACACTGTGGCTGCAGCCCGGGCTCAGGCGAAGATGGCACAGCACCATACAGTGCTTTGTTCTCTTGAGCATAGGGCTGCCAACTGTGGGTTGGAACTGACTAGATGGCACCTAAAAATAGCAAAAATGGATATTTTGGAAAACAAATAGAGAAGGAAAAAGATGGAGATTGAAAAAAGAAGAAAGAACTACATATAGAGATGAAACATTGAATAACTTTATGCCAGTAAATTAAAGACTTATATGACAATGTATAGTATCCTGGAAAATTACAAACTACTAGAATTAACTAAAAGATAATCAAGAAACTTAAAATAGTAGTAGAACCATTAAAAAAAAACAACTGTAGGCAACTGGACATTCCCTTACAGAGGGTCCTGGAGAGGAGATGAGCCAGTCAGGAGGCAGTGTAGCAACGATGAAAATACAACTTTCCTCGACTTCTTAAATCCTCCCGCCAGCCCCCACTATCATGCTCCCAGTTGTACCTTACAAATCCAGCTAGAGCAGAGGATGTACACTGGTACAGATAGGAACTGGAAGCATAGGGAATCCAGGACAGGTGATCCCTTCAGGACAAGTGGTGAGAGTGGTGATTCTGGGAGGATGGAAGGAAGGTAGACTAGAAAGGGGAAACCAGTTACAAGGATCTACATATAACTTCCTCCCTTGGGATGGACACAACAGAAAAGTGGGTGAAGGAAGACGTTGGACAGTATAAGATATGACAAAATAATGATAACTTATAAATTATCAAGGGTTCATCAGGGTGGGGGGAGCGGGGAGGAAGGGGAAGCAAAGAGCCGATACCAAGGGCTCAAGTAGAAAGCAAATGTCTTGAGAATAATGAGGGCAACAAATGTCCAAATGTGCTTGTCATACAATGGATGGATCTATGGGTTGTGGTAAGAGTTGTACAAGCCCCCAATAAAATGATTAAAAAAAAGTACAGTAAAAAGCAACTGAATCACTATATATTTTTAATCATTCACTAAAAGTATTAGTTAGGTTTTGGCAAACCTAGAAAAAGATAATCATGCTATTCTGAGGCTAAAAATAGGGAGAACTCTAATAATTTTATGGTGCTATTATAACCTTGATATAAAATCACTCACAGAGTTGTAAAAATGGACATTTTAAGAATAGTGATCCTTATTGCAGATACCCAAATGCTGAAAAAACTAAAATAAAGCATATCGAATAATATATAATAAGCCGAAGTGTAGTGACTAAACTGGATTTATTTTGTAAATACAACAATGCTCATTTTAAAAGTAATCTACCATATTGACAAAGTAAAAAAAAATTATATGACCATTTGAATAAACAGAAAAAAGGTGAATAAAATGAAATGTACATTCAAGATCTTAGCAAACAAGGACTAGAAGAGAACATCTTTTACGTGTATTTATTAAATACACAGCATTAGTTGAAAGGCCCCAGTGTACATGATAGCATGAGAGTAGATGCATTCTCTTGAAAATCAGCAAGACAGAGGTGCCTGCTTCTGCACAACATTGTCGTGGAGGTCCTAGTGAGGCTTAAAAACATAAAAAGGTATAAGACTTGGAACGATAAATCATTATTTGTACATGGTATTTCTATACAATTGCACTTGAAATCTTAGCAAACAGGGTACCAGAAAAATATTTTAAAAATAGGATTAGAAGGAAAGAGTATTCAATTTGGTATTTTCATGTGACAGTCGACAGGAAAAAAATGGACAAAAATCTAGAAAAACTATTTTAATGACTAACCACAGATTTTGGATACGAGATCAATATGGAAGGAGTAGTTGTGTTCCTGTTATTTCTACCCAATTGAAAAAGTTACTAAAATGATTCTTTTTCAGTAATAACAAGAACTTTATTGCCTAGTGATATATTTTGTAAGATAAATGCATGCCTTTGAAGGAGAAAAAAAGTAAAACACTTAAAGACTAATGGAAGGCCTCAATTAAAAGAAAAATGTTCTATGGTGGTCATACGTGGTTAGATTCAATATTCTACCAGCTCTAGGAGAGCCATCACCTCTGGGTGTGGAGAGAGAGAGGCATGGGGACAAATGGCCTTCACTTATGTATAGCTAAAGCAGAAGCTTCTTCCTTGTACCATCTTCTCTGGTGAACCGACTGAGCCCCAAACCTTTCTATGTTCCTATAGCCCCAGTTCCTTCTACTATATTCTTGATGACCTCTTTGGCATCTAGACTTAGGTCTTAAGACACAGATGCTTATTATCCGTTTTTATAGTTCCTGACCTAATTATTGATGTCAGGTGCGGTGGAATCAGTGTAGGTTCTTGTGCCACAGATTGAAAGAATGCATGATGTTAGTGCCATCCTTATAAGAGTGATTATGTGTAAGTCCATTGTTTCAGCTATTGGGTCCATCTGCCTTATTGAAGGTCATCATCTTTATCACTGCCCTTCTGCTTTGTGAAGCACAAAGTCCTTCATCAGGAAGTGGTCCTTCCAAGACAGATATGTTTATTCTTATGCTACATGATGGTGTATGCAGTATCATTTGCCAATCACATAATGCAAGTGCATCAATTCTCCTGTGGTCTTAAAATAATAGAGGCAACACCAAAAAATACCATGGTTTGGGTCAGGTGCATCTTTGCCCTCAAAATGACATTATTTGCTTTTTAACTTTTAAAGGAGGTTCTGTACTGCAGATTTGCAATATGTTGTTTAATTTCTTGACTGTTTTTTCTATGAGGTATTTAATAAATATATTGACTATTGCTTATAATTACAATGACTGTTAAGACAGGGTTTAGTATCAGGAGTTGCAAGACCTAAATTATCTTGCCATTTAACAATAAGACTTTGGGTAAATATTTTGAGTTCTTTAAACCTCAACATACTATTCTCTAAGAATAATTTGTTCTGCCTCAATCTCAGAGTTAATTAAAATTTACAAAGAGATTTCAACAAATTCATGGAAAAACTCAATTTGTCCACATTTTTGAAACTCCTTCATTATGTGAATATAAAATCATCTCACCTAGCCTGAGCCCTGGTGGCGCAATGGTTGTGTGTGGGACTGCGGCTCACAGGGTTGACGGTTCAAATCCAACAGCAGCTCTCCAGGAGCAAGGCTGGGCTTCGTACTCCCACCAGGGCAGTGATGCAGAAAAAAAAAAAATCTCACCTTTCTCAGCAGTGAGGGAAACTATGTGGCTGCAGAATTACAGTGGGAAGAGCTGAGGTTGTGTGTTCTTAGCACTGTCTACACCCCTTTCAGGAGCTACAAAGCAACCTATGTCCAGAGGAGTTGTTATTTCTTTTCTGTTATTTCTGGAGTTAGTTCACCAGCCCACTTTTTCCTCTCTTTCTATTTATAAAAGGAAATTGGTCTCAAAATAGCCAAAATGACATTTTGTTTTTTCAAGTCATGAGAGCAAATTTATCTTTCTGTCATTGACACTAAAAGTGTGGTTCATGTCTCACATATGTTGATGTGTGTAGAAGAAGGAAGAGGGCAAGACATAAAATTTATCTGGCTGAATAAAATGGTGTAGCTCGAGTTGTTTCCTACCTGGAACGTGAATCTGGCCCTGGAGCAGCAGACACCTTGGTGAACCCAAGGGCTAACACTGTGAAAGGCAGGCCATCGGAAACCATTGGAATAAAAACTTTGAGAATTCACTGAAAGTTATCTCTATGTTCATTGTGTTTGCATAATAGGTCATAAAAGTAGAACTTGAAATAAAACCTCTGCTATTTTGGTAGGTTGACATAACAAAGAATTTTGCTTAGCAATAGAATACCATTCCATATAAGGCTATCAAAGAGAGCTCAGCTTTCTTTGATGTAAAAAGTAGTATAACCCCAGGTAAAGAAAAAGTAAGGATTTTTTCAGACAACAGAGACAGGAAGTTTTGGGGCAGTTGGTAAGCCTCAAGCAATTTATTCTGTCTAGTTTGTAGAATTTGGTCAGAGAAGAGACTGGAGAGGTAGGGTTAGTACAAACCACTGAGGGATTTTATGTTAGGCTGTAGTAGGGTGACTGTTCCTTAAACTAGAATCATTATGAAAAGGAGAAGCTATTCATCATTACACTAGACTCTTAGTAATCCAGGCAAATCTGGACAGATAGTGACGGTGTCTGGAGGTGAAGAAGAAGAGCTACTTATGTGGTGATACGAGAGGACACCCCAAAAAAGACGTGGAATTTTTTCCTCCAAACTATATATTTATTTATTTTTTACAAAACAACCTTATCACCTTCAAATACTGTCCATTACACTTAATATTATTTGTCAAATCTGCTATTCCATTCTTGGAAACATTTTTCAAACTCATCTGTTTGGATACCTGGTAGCACCGCCCTCATTTTTTCCTTTGTGGCGGTCATGTACTCATATCAATTTCATGGTTGGGGATGCAGGGGTGGAGTCTAGTCTGTCAATGTGGAGATAGCCAATGAGACCTCTGTGTGCACATGGATTTCTCTGAGAATTCTGGGAAATCTCACGATATTTCCCCATGAGGTAAGAGAATATAGACTGAGTTCCTGAGAGACGCTCTACTGACTAGGCAACATAGCAACATGCTGAGTCCTGGAACCTAAAGGAGCCAGAGGAGAAGCCACATGGGCTTACCCTGATGGAACCAGACCTCTGAAGCCAGAAAAGACACGTAGAGATCCCTGCCAGTACTGAGATGCTTCTACCACCACTTAATACATAAGACTCTGCACCCACTGGCCAGTGATTGACCTGACATCATTGGATGTGCCTTGTGAATCTGAAGAAGACTTAATAGACTGGTATCAGGCTTATGGGCTAATATTGGACTTATGGGCTTAGACTGGGTTGGGATGCTTTCTCAATGTTCCATTCCTCTTATATATAAACCTCTCCCTTATATACATATGCATGTTTATGAATTTGTTTCTGTAGTCCACCTGGACTAACACATCCTTCACCTCTTTTTAAAAAAAATCATTTTATTGGAAAAATCATTTTATTGGGAGCTTGCATAACTCTTATCACAATCCATACATCCATTGTACATATGTTGTACATATGTTGCCATCATCGTTTTCAAGACATTTTCTTTTTCCTTGAACCCTTGGTATCAGCTCCTCATTTTACCCCCTTCCCCCACCCTCCCTCCCTCATGAACCCTTAATAATTTATAAATTATTGTTATTTTTTCATATCTTACACTGCCTAATGTCTCCCTTCACCCACTTTTCTGTTGTCCATTTCCCAGGGAGGGAGTTATAGTAGGTGATTGTGATCAGTTCTCCCTCCCCACCTTTCCCTTCTCCTCCTGGTATGGCTGCTCTCAATATTGGTCCCAAGGAGTTTATCTGTCCTGTATTCTCTGTGTTTCTAGCTCTTACCTATAACTATGTACATGCTCTGGTCTGGCTAGATATGTAAGATAGAATTAGGGTCATGATAGTGAGGGGAGGTGTAGGACGGGAGGAAGCATCAAAGAATCTGAGGAAAGCTGTGTGTTTCATAGGTGCCATACTGCATCCTGACTAACCCTTCTTCCCACCACCCTTCTGTAAGGGGATGTCCAATTGCTTGCAGATTGTCTTTGGGCCTCCACTCTGCACTCCCCTTCTTTTGCACGTCATGATTCTTTTGCTCAGGTCTTTGATGCCTGATACCTGGTCTCATCGATACCTCATGATCACACAGACTGGTGTGCTTTTTCCATGTGGGCTTTGTTGCTTCTCGGCTAGATGGCTGTTTATTTATCTTCAAGCCTTTAAGACTCCAGACACTATATCTTTTGATAACTGGGCACCACCAGCTTTCTTCACCACATTTGCTTGTCATCAAGTTGCTGCCCTTTCATGTCCCTTCTTCATTTGTGGAAACAAAAAGAAGTTTCATGGAGTGACGTCAGGTGCTTGGGGGAAGAGAGGCATGCTGTTTTTTTCCCCAAAACTGGCACACTGAGATGGCTTTGTGAGCAGATGCATTGTTGCTGTGGCAAAACTAGTCCCCTGCCTGCCATAAATCAGACCTTCTTGTCTCACACTGTTAAATTATCTTCTCAGAACCTCTAACTAGAAAGCTTGATTAACAGTTTCATCTCTTGGAATGAGCTCCAAATGCACTATAGTCAACATTTTCATTCATTTGGGAAGTTGATGGACATCTAGAAGGAAGTTTGTCTTCAATTGACAGTTCACCTTTTTTGAAAAGAGAAAACCATTTATATACTTCCCAAAGTATTGTCCTTATAAGCTGTGTTCAAAATCACAACAATTACTATGGCATTTTTCCTGAGCAGGAAACAAAATTTCACAGCTGCAAGCTCTTTTCTCAAATCAGCCATCACAAAAAATATGAGGTTCAAGTAAAACTGCTTTTATGAAAAAATGTGATCTGAGAGAACCTTTCCAGGGAACACCACTGGGTGCACTAACTCAGAGCGAGTTGCTGACCTAGTGGGAAAAAAATCGTACTATGAAAGTTCTGCCCAGGTCAATTCTATTTCTTGGGGGGTAGCTCCTCATAAACCCTTCCAAAAAATGGAGAAGTAAAGGCAATATCTGATGAGGACGTGGAATCCAGATTGTTCAGTGTTTTCTTTTGTCTTTACCCTTAAAGAGGGTTCAGACTTGTTATGTATAAATATTGGGAAAAAGCAGAGAAATGGAGAGAGTTTGAAAACTGGTAGAGGAGATCTGAGAGAAGGTGCCAGCAGATGTAGCATGGGTGAGGAAGTTGGATTATTAATAGAAGAATGGATTCTTTTTCATTGTGTCTATGGGTGAGAAACCACGGATGGGTTTGAATGTAGGAGAATATTTAGGTGAGAAAGCATAGCAAGAAGGTAGAGTTTTTACTTTAACATTGCTTTTGTTGTTTTGGATTGTTGGTGTTACAGGGAATTCAAGGAGAGTAGATTTTTTTTTTTTTTACATAGCTACAATATGAAATACGAGAGAGATGAATAATGAGAAAAGGATACTTTTACCATTTCTGTACCATTTTTTCTGCCATGGGTATAGTGACAATTCTATCCAATGAATAAAGCAGGAAAACAAAATAGGATACAAGAAATGGAGTGGGAAAAAATCAACATTTATAGCAATGTAATTGAATATGTGGAATATCCTAAAGAATCTATACATTTATGATTAGAATCGATAGGTGTTTAGCAAGATTGCTGGATATAAAATCACAATAAAAATCTATTATGTTTCAAGTTTTTTTTTTTTTTTTTTTGGCATCACTGCTCTCTGGTGGTGGGAGTAGGAGGCCCAGCCCCACTGCTGGAATTGAACCTCCGTCCCAGTGGGCCGCAGTCCCGCACACAACCACTACGTCACCGGGGCTCAGCCCCGTTTCAAGTATTTTTTAAAACAAAGTATACTTACATAGCTTGGGCAACTTTTGTTAAACACCAGGGTATAAAAGCATTACTGTAATTTGCTAAAAACCAAATCCATTCATTTTATTCTAATTTAAAGACCTAGATGCATGACTAATTCCTGTTCATAGTTAGTCCAGCCACTATCTTGTAAGTTTGCATTTGTGTGTATAATTCATCAAGCTGACTCTTAAAATTTATAAATGGCAAAGAATTATCCAATGATGATGTGAACAGCCTTCCTATCATGCAGAATGCATTGGAAAGTGAATTGTTACAGATGCAATTAGGTTAAAATTCAGTACCCTTGCATTTTGATCTCCTTTGTGATCATGTGTTCTAGTTTTTAATATTGTGTACTTTTTAGATTTTTTTTTTTTTTGGCATCACTGCTCTCTGGTGGTGGGAGTAGGAGGCCCAGCCCCACTGCTGGAATTGAACCTCCCTCCCAGTGGGCCGCAGTCCCGCGCACAACCACTACGCCACTGGGGCTCAGCCTTAGATTCAATTTTTATCTGTTCTTTGTTATTGTTATTAGTTTCCTTTTTTAATGTGTTTCTGTATATAAAATTCAGAGTAGGTCAATCTACAAAGACAGTAACTGGATAATTGGTTCATTGGTGGCACTGCAGGGAGGTTGGGGAAAAATGGGGAGCTAATGACGTATAAGAATGAAGAAAATATTCTAAAACTGCTTGTGGTGATAATTGTATCATCATCTTGCTGTGATTGAATTGTTGTATGATATGTGAATTGTATGACAATAAAAAGAATAACCCATTGAAAGTTCAAAGGCAGTTAAGAAGAGGGTGGGAGAAGAAACTTGCTTGATTCATGTCCCATGAACTGTTTATATCCAGAATATATAAAGAGTTTCAACAAATCATTATAAAAAGATAGTGCAGTTTTATCTGTAGGTGAGAAACTTTCTTTCCCCAAAGAGAATATTCAAATGACCAGCAAGCATGAAATGATGCATTAGTTGTCAGGGAAATGCAAATTCAAATCACTATGTGATAACCTTACATTCCTGCCAAAATGGCTGAAGTAAAATATTAATAAAGAAGTAGAGAAGTTGGAACTTTTGTGCACTGTGGTCAAGCCTGTAGCAGCTTCCTAGGAGAAAGGCGATGAGACTTCCTTCCCCGTAAGGAGTTTTAGTTGTCGACACACAGGGGACTAGTTCTACTCTCTCTTAGAGGGTTTCGGTGAGTCAGACCACTTGCTGGCAAGACGTTTTAGTGGATGGCAGTGTAATTGGCATATTCACTGAGGACACTGTTTGACAGTGCCTGCTAAAGTTGACCTGTGTATATATGATCCAGTGAATTCACCCCTGTATTTGTAGCTAATAGAAATATACGTAAGTGGGCTGAGCCCTGGTGGCGTAGTGGTTGAGTGCGGGACTGTGGCCCACAGGCTTGGAGGTTCAACTCTAGCAGCAGCTCTCCAGGAACAAGGCTGAGCCTCACACACACACTAGATGCCAGTGATGCCCCCCCCCCAAACAAACAAAAACCAAAAACCAAACCAAACAAAAAAGCAACAAAACATATAAGCATAGCAAGATAAAAATATGTGAACAAGAATGTTTATAACAACATTATTTTAATCACCTAAACCTGAAAACAACCTAAATGTCCATTTACAATACAGTGGCTAAGTACATTGGTGTATCCAGAATGAAGAAAACTGTACATTGCAATGAAAATGTAGATGACTACTATGGACAACAGCGCGGTTGATCTTACAACACTATGCTGAGTGAAAGAAGCCAAGCACAGAAAAGAATATGGAATGAGTATTTGCAATAAGCATAATGACAAAAAAAGAAACCAACCCCAACTTACTTACAATGTTAGAGTTCATGCTAGTAGTTACTTCTTACATATAGTGCTAGGTTAAAGATTAGAAAGAGTTGCAGGTAGATTTCATGTACATTGAGTGGCATACCTATGATTGGTATGCTTTTCTAGATATATGAAGAGGTTTCAAGTTCATGGAAAAATGGAATAAAAAAATAGAATTTTCCCATGAACCTTGCATGTTACATTACAGGGTAAAATGAGGGAGTATGTGTAAGATGTAATAGTTATTTGTTGTGGCCAAGTTTTTTATGATAAGGCGCACTGCTAGCATAGTGCATTAAGCTTTGAGCTGCTAACTACAGGGTCAGTGGTTTATACCTACCAGCTGCTCTGAGGGAGAAAAGTGAAGCTAACTGACTACGCATGTAAAGATTTGCAGTCTTGGAGCCCATTGGGACTGTTCTACTCTGTGTAGTGTGTCATAATTGACTCAATGACAGTGAATTTGAGTTTTCTGATAGCAGGGCCTAGGACAGCGTTGCTCAATAGAACTTTCATGGTGATGAAAATGTTCTTTATCTGTGGTTTCCAATAAACTAGCCACTAGCCACTTGTGACTGTTGAGCCTTTGAAATGGGATTAGTGTGACTGAAGAACTGAGCTTTATTTTTTACTAAGTTAAAATTCTAGTATTTATGTATAGCTAGTAGCTGTTGAGTTGAACAGTGCAAATTTTAGTATTGCCATGGGAAATGAGTGACTGAAGAAGAATGGCAAGTTTATTTGAATTGAAGAAATCAAATTTATTTGAGTTGAACAAATTAAGAAACTGGGAGGTCAATTCTACCGTACAAATCTGGTTGGACCAGAGGATGTACACTGGTACAGAAAGGAACTGCAGGGGCTGATCCCTGGTGGCGTCGTGGTTGTGTGTGGGACTGGGGTTCACAGGGTTGGTGGTGCAAATCCAGCAGGAGCTCTCCAGGAGCAAGACTGGGCCTCCTACTCCCACCAGGGAGCTGTGATGCCCCACCTCAAAAAAAAGGGAACTGGAAATATGGGGAATCTAGAATAGATGATCCTTTTAGGACCAGTGGTGAGAGTGGCAATACTGGGAGGGCAGAGGAAAGGTGGGCCAGAAAGGGGGGACCGATGATAAGGATCTACATGTAACCTCCTCTCTGGGGCACAGACAACAGGGAAGTGGGTGAAGGGAGACATCAGACAGTACAATATGACAAAATAATAATAATTTATAAATTATGAAGGGTTCATGAGGGAGGGGGGGAACGCGAAAAATGAGTAACTAATACCAAGGGTTTAAGTAGAAAACGAATGTTTTGAGAATGATGATGGCAACAAATGTATCAATGTGCTTGGCATACAATGGATGTATGTATGGATCATGATAAGAGTTTTACAAGCCCCCAATAAAATGATTTTAAAAGAAACTGGGAGGTTAAAGTGTCAGATGAATTATGCATATATACCTTGAAGAACCCTCAGTTTATGTCAAGACTCAGGTGGCATGGAACACTATTAAGTTTTAAATTCTTCAGAGAAGCCTTTGAATCGAAAGGGGCACAGATCAGAATGGAATATTGTCTCCAATATATGTCATCAAGGACATGGAGATTGAAATGTTTCTGAAGCTCAGCTTAGTTAATAAAGAGTCATTTAAGTATGATCAAATATCCGTGTGTTTGGAAAACCATGTGGGTAAATCTGTGGGTTAGGGATAGTATGCCTAATTAAGAACTGTATAGAAATCGAGGCAGAAAATGACAGTGTTATAAACTACGTGAATAGAGATGAAGCAGGAAGGTATGGAGAAGGAGCATGTTTGTGGGAGACCAGGAGTTTGATTTTCATATAGGTATATCTAGGAAACAGAAGTCAAGGATGGGTTCTTATGTTTTTAGTTTATGTCATTGGAATGTGTTATTAGCATCCAATATAAGGAACCACAAACAAGGGAACAAGTTTTGTTGTGAGAGGAGTTAATTCATTTTCAAGTGTGTTGAATATGAATAGCCATTGAGACTTTAGAACCAATGGATGGTACATAGTGTTAATATACTTGTAAAGATTGAAGGTGAAGGTGAGATTCCCTGCCAAGGCACACAGGCAGAAAGTCCTGGTAATCCCTCGTCAGGATTAAGCAAGGACAGTGAATCTGTGAGGAAGCAATAAGAAGCCAATGAAGGTGGAACATGATGGTGGGACAGGAGCGAGATGGAAGCAAATAGAGGAAAGAGTTAGAAGCCAAAGGGCACTTGCAGAGGTCTAACATAGGTATATCCGTACATAGATACAACTATCTATTATAGGGAGGGAATAAATTTAAGAATATATCTATAGGTCAGATATTAGGGTAGCAAGTGGACCTTGGGCCCTCACCCAGGTGCTCCCTCAGTGCAGGAACACTTTGTTCTATGAATCTGGTGTTCCACAAGGCTCACTGGCCGAACACGATCATTGAAGTAAAATGGGTGCATAAGCAAATGTGGTGAAGAAAGCTGATGGTGCCCAGCTATCAAAGGATATATCGTCTGGGGTCTTAAAAGCCTGAAGATAAACAATAAACCATTTACCTGAAAAGAGACCACACACACACAGAAGAAGCACAACAGCCAGCGTGGCCACAAGATGGTGAAAGGTCTAGGCAATAGACATCAAATGGGGGGGAAAAAAAACACATATCACTGTGTGCACACATCCCCAAGGCGCCCACTGAGAACATATGGGAGCATGAGTAAGAGTGGTGAAGAAAGCTGATGGTGCCCAACTATCAAAAGATATAGCATCTGGGGTCTTAAAGGCTTGAGCATAAACAAGTAGCCATCTAGCTCAGGAGCAACAAAACCTACCATAAAAGAAGCTCACTTGCTTGTGTGATCATGAGGTGCTGAAACAATTAGGTATTAGGCATCATAGAACAAAAATCAAAATCAGTGGACCAACTGACTCCTGATATCGCTGAAGACAAATGGATACAGAGGCAAACAGAGTAGAAGAAATGATGATGCCCAGCTACCAAATGATTGAATGTCTGGAGTCTCAAAGACTTGAAGATAATCGAGCCGCCATCCAGTGCAGAAACAGCAAAGCCCACATGGAAGAAGCACACCAGCCTGTGTGATCAAGAGGGGCCAAAGGGAGCAGGTATCAAGCATCAAAGAACAAGAATCACATCATTATGAATGAGGGGGAGAGCAGGGTGGGGACCTAAGACCCACTGGTGGGTAATTGGTCACCCCCTTACAGGGGAGTCACGGGGAGGAGACAGACCAGTCAAGGGGCAGCCGGGCAGTGATGATGCATACAAGTTTCTTCTAGTTCCTAAAGCCTTCCTCCCCCCAACCATCACGGTTCCAACTCTACCTTACAAATCCAGATGGACTGGAGAAGGTACACTGGTAGAGAGGGGAACTGGAGATATGGGGAAACCAAGATGGATGAGCCCCTTTGGGCCAGTGGTTAGATTGAAGCTGCTAGAAGGGTGGAGAGAAGGTGGGGAAGAGAGACAGAACCAACTGCAAGGATATACATATATCTTTGAAGGACGGGCATCAGGGGAGTGGGTCGGAGGAGAGGTTGGACAGTGTAAGACGTGACAGAACAGTAATAATTTATAGAGTATTAATTTATTAACAGTAATAATTTATTGAGGGTTGGTGGGGAAAGGAGAGCAGGGAAAGAGGGGAAGGAATGGAAAAGTTGATACCAAGGGCTCAAGGGTAAAGGTGGATGTTTGGAGAATGATAACAGCAGCGGACATGCGAAGGTGCTTGGCACAGCATGTTTATTTTTGTATTGTGAAATACAATGTACGAGCCCCTAATAAAATGGTTTTTAATAAAAAAATCAGCCATTGAAAACCCTTTGGAACACAGTTCTATTGACACATCTGAGTCAGAGCTAATCCAACAGCAAGAGGTGGTTGGTTGGTGAGACATCCAGACTAACTTGAGTAATCCTGTGAAGGCTGGAACTCAGGAGGAATTACTTTCTGAATCATCAGCATTATGAATTGGGAGTCCTTAATCTGTTGTGTTCCTTCTGCTGGTCCACGACCAGGCTTCATGAGCCCGTGAACCTCTTTGCATATAAAACGATGTGTGCCTATTTTTTCTGCAGAAAGGGTTGGGTCTGTAAAAGTGTAAACTAAAATACCAAAACTGTCAAGGCCAACTGAGGATTGAAAACAATCAGGAATGAAATGAGAAGACAGTTTAAGGACAAACCTAAAGATGCACTAGAGAATGCGAAGGAGTGGTGGGAGCTGAGGGGGAACCAAATAGAATGCCATAAAAGTAAGACCAGTGGGCGGCCTGGGGAAGAAATCGCAGATGCAAATGCCTGAGGGAACCGCTACAGTGCTGGCGGGACACTTGTGTAGGAGCAGTTTGATCCAGTGTTGAAGAACAAAGCCGGATTGCAGGAGTGGATGAGAGGTTAGGAATATTGACCTTGAGCAGGGCCAATTTTCAAAAAGCTCTTGTGAAAACAGCGGAGGGAGAGGTGGCGACTGGAGAGTCATGAGGTTTTCCTTTGGCAGGGAATTGTGCTGACGGATGTAAGGATGTAAAAGAGAAATAATGTAGTGGTTATTTTTTCATGGTATCAAAGGAATGTTGAACCCGAGTATAAATTGGGCCTTTGTGAGATGGAAAAGAAGCATGGTGGTAGTGGCAATTGGAAAGATTTTTTGGTCAATGATGGAGTTGGATGAAAGTTTTCTGATCAATATTTTCTAAGTATTTTGTTTTGCAATAATAGTTAGAGAGCCCACCAGTATAGCAGCATCATTCTATGCTTCCTCCCTGAGTCTCCTATTTATCCTTATTTCCTGCCTGCTTTCTGCCTGTTTGAGCTTGTATTGGAGCAAATGCTGTGGAGCATTTGAGACCATTGTCTGCTATGGTTAATTGTTCTAAAGAGCATGTTTCTCCTGAGTGGTATTTTTCACTTTCAAAGCCTACCTGTTGTTTGGTTTCAAAGTAGTCCCCGAAGGTGGCTCTAATTCTAGGTTTGAAGAGTTTTTAAGGGCCACGTTCTGTGGGTTTCCACCAGTCAATAAGTCTGGTTTTTAATATGGTTTTTGTTCTGCATTTTCCCCATCTTCCCAGGACATTAAGTGGTCTCTATGAGGTAGCCAGGAATCACCTAGTTCTTCTGGCCTTGGTTCATAAGCTTTGGATTGATTATTTTCTTGAGTCTGATTTTCTTCTCTCCTCAATTCTGGATGGGAAAGACCCTTGGCTGCCCCTGAGATGACTTCTCACTAGCTTTTCAGACACCAGTCCCTTCCTTCCTACAGTAGGATGTAGAACACGGTCTTTGTGAACAGTGTTACCCTATTTGACATAGTTGTTTTCTCGAGACTATGATCCTAAGTCCCCAAGCAGATTTTGAGTAGTCTTGACAGCCACCAGGAAGAAATTTTGGCTTTGTCTAAATGTTCGTAGAGTGTTAAAGATTTTAAACATCTAGGTCTCCTGTAAGAGTCTGTGCTTTAAGAACTACTACCTTAGCAATAGCAAGGATCATAGATAGAAGGCGGCCAGACTGAAGGCAGACAGATGGTAGTATTCAATAAGAAGTGATGAGAGCCCAGCATTAGGGCAGTAGCAGTGAGTCTGCAGAAGGGTTTGTGAACTTGATAAAATAATTCAGATATGTTACAAATACACTTGTGGTAATGGAGTTAGAGAGTACATATATAGAACTTAGAGCTTTCTATCTGTGTTGACTATGTAGCTAAAACTCACTGCAATCACATTGATTCCATCTCACAGTGACGCCATTAAGGTTTCCAAGGCTGTAAATTTATTTATTTATTTTTATGTTGTTTTTTTTTTGGCATCACTGCCCTCAGGTGGTGGTAGTAGGAGGCCCAGCCTTTGCTCCGTGGAGCTGGAATCGAACCTCTACCCCAGTGGGCTGCAGTCCCGCGCACAACCACTACGCCACCGGGGCTCAGCCTGGCTGTAAATTTATATGTGAGGATACATCTTCATCAGTTTCCATAAAGTGGCTGGTAGATTGGAATCTCCGACTTTGCAGTTAGCCATCCAGTGCTTACCTGCTACTGTTATAAAGTCTCCTTGACTAGTGAACTTATATTAGGACCCAAAAGAAAGACATTTAGGGGTAGAGTGAGTTACAACTCTATTGAGATATCATTCACATACCATACAATTTACCCATTTACTATACTCAGAATTGTGCGGCCCTCACACAGTCTTAGGACATTTTCATGACTGCTTAAAGAAACCATTAGCTGCCGCTCCTCATTTCATCCAGTGTTTGCCCCCCAGCCTGGCTGTTGTTAGATGCTGTCAAGTTGGTCCCAACTCAGCGACCCTGGGACACCCGGGGCCATTGCATCCGCACAGTTGTTTCTTTTGTGGAGCCCATTGTTGCAGCCACTGCACCAACCCAGTTCAGTGAGGGTCTTCCTCTTTTTTTGTTTTTTTTTTTTGCCAAATTTATCAAGCATGATGGGCTATTCTAGGACTAGTCTTCCTTGACATATGCCAAGATTGAGAGGAAGTCTCATCATCCTCATATTTAAGAAGCATTGTGGCTGTACTTTCCTCGCTCAGACAGATTTGCTTGTCTTAGGCAACTACTAATCTACTTCCTGTCTCTCTAAATTTGTCTAGTCGGGACATTAATAGATATAGAATGACACAGTACGGCGTCCTCTGTGCCACACTTCTCTCATGGAGTGGAATGTTTCCAAGGTTCATCTCTGTAGAGTTCACTTGTTCTTCACATGATTCTTTGCGTGTCTTTCTCTACACTGGAATGCAGGGATGATTATTACATATTCTAGAGTTTTATCCAGCACATGCTTTTGGTATTTAGCTATGAATCTTTAGATATTTGGTAAATGATAAGCTAGAAGGTTAATTCATTTAACCATGATAATTAAGTTATCTCTTCCCCATGCATATATGGGGTGTCATGGAATAGGGAGGCAGCTTGCCAATGGTGATCTGCGCCTGGTTCTGCCATTGGCTCTTGGGTGACCCCCAAGTCAATCTTTATCCTCCCTGGGAACACTTTTCTTATCTGCCAATGGAGAGACAAATTCCAAACTAATCTGAATAGAAGAATAAGATAATTCACACTGATGGGGTTTGGGGATCACCCAGACAGCCTCTGAAAAAGCTGACTGAATGTTTTGACTCGATTGCCTAATCTTCCTGGCACAGGAATTACAACAACAGTAAGAAGAGCCCCATTAAACTCACTGGCATGGAATCCATTGTGACTCATAGCAATCCCACTGCCTGGTGTGCTTCTGAAGGTGGGAGGAGCAGCAGTCCTCCTCTTGTTCTCACAGAGCCCCTAGCGGGTTCCAAGTGCTGACCTTACAGTTCACAGTCCAGCACCCAGCCCACTATGCCACAAGGACTCCTTGGAACAGGAAGAGTCCTCTAACCTTTCTTTTCACAGGGTTGGGTACTTTTGACTCTGCAAGCCTTTTCAGCCTCCATTTTTAAGGTCTTTGGTATGTGACATATGACTTCTCTTGTCACCAACCCTGGACATTGGTCATATCCCGTGTTTGCTAGTATGGTATTCTTAAGGTACTTATTTTCCCCCTCATCAGCAATCTGCATAGTATCATATCTTCCTTCTTGATTTACACTGTTTTAATAGGGTGCTTGTTGTTGGATATGAGGGGCGGGGGGAGGCTTAAAAATTACCCTATCAACCTTGGACTGGTAACTCTAAGGTCAGCAGTTCAAACCCACCCGTTGCTTTGAGGAGAAAAACAGGAAAGATTTATAGCCTGAAACTCAAAGGTTAAGAGTTGTCTTCTGCCCTATTGGGTCACTTTGAGCTGGAATCAGCTCACCGGTAGTAAGGGTTTGGTTTTGAGGATTATCTTCCCCAAACAAACAGTGTGTATGTGTGGTTCAACAATCCCTCATGCCCCCCTGAGAGTCGCTGATGTTTTTACTTTAAAATTATATTAGAATGTATATTTGAGGATCATGTGTCAAGATAAATAAAATAATACTTCCAAGACCTTACAGAACTTAGTGGGAGGAAGCAAACATATAAGCAGACAGCACAGTATAGTATGAAAGATACAGTAGTGAAGGGGTATTTGTGTGATTATGGCAGCACTGGAAGATGTGATTGGGAGAGTGTTTTAAAGCCAGTGTCACCTGGCATTTCTGCGCAACAGATATGACACAGAAGCAGTTCAGGGAAGAGCACCTGCCTCCTTCGAGCCTAACAGCGGTGTCATGACGGGCAGGTTCGGAGCCCTGTGTTAGAGAGCAGTGTGAAACACAGAAAGGTGTAGTGACTGCCTCTCACATTCCAGATTCACCTTGTGCGTGTCCTCACTCTCCCTGACCCCCACCGCTTTCAGGCAGAGTACCACAGTGCTCTGTCACCCCCCTTCCCGTTAATTCTTCCTCCTTAAACAAAAGTAGAGTCTCCGCTTCCCCTTTACTATGTCCAGCCGGCTTCCCGTGTCTTGGGTACATTGAACATTCCAGGGCTGTGGCAGTAGTGAATATTGCTGATGTCATTGTTTGCCTTATTGGGATTTTGCTCTTTGTTTCACAGGGAGCTGTGATTGGTATAGACGATGAGGACGACAGCACCTTCACAATAACTGTTGATCAGAAAACCTTCCATTTCCAGGGTGAGCTGAAAGGAAAGCTTTTTTTCTTCTTCTTCTGTTCATAGCCCCAACTGCTTCTGTCCTTCTCTTGTGGGTTGTTTGTGGATTACTTGAATGCTTTTGCAACAAATCCTGCATGAACGATTGCACAGGAACATTCTGGATGAAGTGGTACTGCAGGTTAGCAGGGATTTGTATCCGTCTGCAGTGGATACAGATCTGCTTGAAACGACTGTGGATGTGGCTGCAATCGGAGATTAAAAATTTAAAGGCTAAAAAAATCAGTGAAGGGAGAGAGTAATGGGCTGCTGCTGCTGCTGGCTTATGTTTACAGAAGGTTGCTGATCTTCTTTATTGAGGAGTCTGTGTCTGCTACTGCATGAAGCGTCTAAAGACTGATGGAGAAGGTTGCAGTGTTTGCGTAAAACTTGAAGTAGACATTCAATTGAAGCTAGTGACAACCTTTGGCTTAAAGGTTTTGCTTTGCTTCAAGAACTGCAAGTTTGCATTCATTTCACCTGCATTTCTGTGTCTTGTCTGCCAGCCATCATTTCTCTGCTGCTATCCTTTTTTAGAGTTAATAACACCAATGCCATCTGTCACTACTATGTTTCGGCATTGCATGCTCTGGTTCACCGGTAGAAAGGGTAAGGTACTGTCTGATCATTCTCATTTCATCTTGCTTTGAAAGCTTGAAACCAGTGAATAAAACTCAATTTTATTGATCCTTTTCTAATGTACTTCTCATCTATTTCCAGTACCTACTAGCTTTAGTACAAATGTTTTTTTTTTAATTTGCTTATTTAGAGTAAGCTCTATTTTAAAGATTTAAAGCAACCCAGAAAAAAACTTAGAAATGAGAAGGTTTGGAGGGGTTTATACTTTCTCTGAAGTCGAGATAAAGTGATAGATGCTATGTATTCCAAAAAATAAACAAACACTAAGTAAATGGTCCTGCCTAATTCTAGCTTTAAGATGTTTTGGTTATAAAGTATAACAGTGTTATGCCGAGTACTTAGGCAACTATTGTCTTTCTGTGCTAGCACAGTGTATTATAGTTGTTATTTTTTTATTGTCTGTGTTTATAAATTGATATGGAAATGAAAAGGACAGCTTGTATGTAATAAAAATTAGTGAGAGCTGTGGTATTCTATCCTTAACGTTTACACTGTTTATTTTTAGAGCTGCTTAAATGGTGATGCTGTCCAAAAATTGTCATTCCATGTAAACTTCATAAAGTATTTCTAATCCTATTGTGAACCCTTCAGTTCTTTATTTTGATGACAGATAGTAGTGCTGCTTCTATGAAAGCAGCTAATCCCCACACACTGGAACTCTGTGAACACTGTGATGTGTTTCAAATAAGAGCTGCTGGATGCAGGCGAGGGCCGCAGTATGGATCCTCTCCTCTGCAGTTAGTAACGAGACACCTCCTGTGGACTCCCGGAAACTGTATTGTTTGCTTCTTTAAAGGAGAAGAGACTCAGACCTCTAGAGCAAAGACACCTCTCCCTTCTGACGTACTGCTAAGTAACTCATGTTAAACTGACCCCCCCTTTAATGCTACTTTATTCATGTGGCTTGCTGGTAAAGTGAGCGATTCCTCTAAGCGATACTTTTCAATGGTAAGAATAATCTAAGACTGTCAGGCTGTTGTTTTTCTATTGCTATAGCTATGGGCCACTCAAGAGATATGAGGTTATCTGCCTTTTGCAAAGAACCCAAAAAAACTGCATCTAATTTTTGACAATGATAAGGGATATTTCACATTTTACAGCTCTCGCTTTTAAAAAATCTATGAAAATGTAAAATCTTTTCAGTGATAATGGAACTATTTCCTTGATTAGTACTGAAGACCGTTCTTTGCTGACATATTAACATATATTTAAATGTGTTAAAGTTTTTACTGATATGCCATACTTATTTATAGCAAGTTTCAGTTATTGCATCTATAAAACAAATTCATTTTACTGTCAGCAACATTAAAGGGAAAGCTAGAATTTCTTGTTCAGTTGCATTAATTTATTCATTTAACATCTACTTTGAATATTAGTCTAAGCTCTAGAGATACAGTAGTCTAAAAACAAGTAAAATTTCTTGCCCTCTTAGGCTACCCATTGTGGTATAGGAGAATGCCAATAAATAGTTAAAATTAGCAAAATATAAGTAAATTAGAAAATTATATGTGCAGAGAAGGGGGGAGGAAAGCAGGAAAGGAGAAAATTAAATAGAAGTTAGGCTGGGGTGGAGGGCTGAAATTTTAGATAAGGTGGACAGGCTCACTGGGATGGTGTCTTTAAGTCAAAGACCTGCAGGAAATGAGGGGACAGGCCCTGTGGCTATGTTGGGAGTGAAGGATGATCGCATCATTTCAGCCCGAGGGCACAGTAAGTGCAAAGGAGCGTGGGCCATTTTGGAAGAACAGCACAGGCGGGGAGTGCAGCTAGCCGTCCGGGAGAGAGCCTTATAGATCACAATAAAGACAGTGACTTTACCTGAGAGGAGAAGCCATTGCAGGATTCTGAGCAGAGGCGTGATGTGGTTTATGTTTTACCCCGGTGCCCCGGTCACTGTGCTGAGTGTACAATGCAGGGAAGCAAGGCCAGAAGCAGGGAGACTGGTTAGGAGACTACTGAGATCCAGAAGGAAGATGCTGTTCAAAGCCATTGGCGCGTTTGCTGCTGCATCAGTGAGTGTTGGGGGGAGTGAGATGAGGCCCAGAGGTATATGTCTAAGCAACTTTATTGAGGTATAGTTACCATGTACTTAAATATAAATATTACATAGTTCTATGATTTTACCATTTATTTACTCATGTAGGTGCCCCCCGTCAACCCCCCCCCCCCGCACAATCAAAATAGAAAACTTTAAATTTTTTCCTTTCTATCACTCTCAGAGACTCCTTTTTGCCTATTTCAACCAATCCTCACTTTAGTCCCCAAGCCCAGGCAGCCACTGATTGACTTTCCATGTACTGCTTTTAAGTATTCATCCATATCATTGCATCTATTTGTTGTTACTTCCCTTTTTATTGCTAAGTAATAGCCCAACAGAAAGATGGTGTATCTGTTTTGAAGGTAGTTGGAGCATGTGACAGAAAGGTCAAAGACTGATGTCAAGATTTTAGAGCCTGAGCAACATTAATTAGATGGGCTTCAAGAGGAACTGCTGTGTGTGTGTGTGTGTGTGTGTGTGTGTGTGTATGTGTGTGTATGGGGGCAGGGGAGGGGCAAGAGGGTGGAGCTTGGAACCAGGAACTTAGTTTTGGACATCATATTAACCAAGTTTTAGATGTCAAGTAGGCAGCTCAAGTCTGGAGTTCCAGGAAACCCAAGGTGGGGAAATAAATGAGGGTTTCATTGGCATATGCTTGGTAGTTCCAGCCTGGAGACTTAGGGAGTGATGTTCAGCGAGCAGAAGCGACCCAAGCATGGAGTCCTGGGGCACTCCCCCATTTATTTAGAAAGCAGAAAGGGGAGACAGGGCCCACAAAAGCGACTGATAAAAAACAACCACGAAGGAGGAGGAGACCCAGGCAAAGACAAGAGAGAAAGTGTTTCTAGAGGAGAGGGGGATTAGCAAGTATCCCAAATGCTGCTGGCAGACCAAGTAGAGGACTGCAGAGCAATCCCAGCATCTAACAAAAGGAGCTCACTAGTAAGCCTAAGAGGAGTACTTTAAAAATGGTACACTTTGAAGAGGAGTTCCTAAGTGGCTCCAATAGTTAAGCTCTCTACTACTAATTTAACAACAGCTTAAAGCAGGGAACAGGCCCGAGACTCCTAATGTCCCAGCAGGCCTCTCCACACAGGGGCTTGCTCTGGGTTGGAATTCATTCCCTGGCCGCCCCCAACAGCATGATTTCAAGGTAGGATAGCTAGGGCTTTCACATTCTATTGTAAAGGGAAGGAGAGAGACCAACAGCTGGAGAGAGAGTAGAAGGGAGTCAGATTGTGTTTTTAAGTGTGTGGGTGTGTGCGTGCGCGTGCACGTGCATGCACTGTTGGTGGTGGCTCAGTAAAGAGGAAAATGGTGATGCAGGGGAGTAAGAGGAGAACTGTGGGGTCTGTGACCTTGAGAAGGCAACCTCGAATAGAGGATGCAACGTAAGGCACAGCTAAGGCGTTTCCTTTTGCTAGGCGCGTAGCCCGTTCATCCATAGGAACAAGACGTGTATGGAAATGTCTAGCGCCCTTTTACCCACTGTGGTTTTTCCTACAGGGCTTGCATCTTACTGGGTCTAACTGGTAATGTCTATAAAAATGGTGTTTTTAACCCTAAGCAAACCTGATATGTGAAACAACCTCAGTTTTTTGAAAGAGGAAAATTAGAAAAAATAATAATTCTTCACTTCCAAAGACTTTCCTGAGGACATACTTTAAACAGTTATGCTCATTAGTTTCCAGTGTGAAATTTGCTTACGTATTTAGTTGAACATACAAAAAACACAAGTCTCATAAGGCAAAATAACAAGCTAAAAGGGAAAATGTTTACACATGCTTTCTGGAAGTACTTAGTGGAAGTCATCTGATCAGTCCGAGACTTTTCCAATTCAGTTCATTAGAGTTCTCTCATTTGTTAAAATAGATGAGAAATCAGTTCAGTGTCTGATGTTATGATGAAAGAAAGCATTTAAATCAAAAAAATTCTGTTGAACGAGTGTAGTAGTATAAGGTAGATACTGGTGCATTAACATTAATCACCTTTGTGTGGCACATCTGTATCAGTCTTCATTTAGTTTCTAAAAATTTTTTTTTGGGGGGGCATCACTGCCCTCAGGTGGTGGGAGTAGGAGACCCAGCCTTTGCTCCGTGGAGCTGGAATCGAACCTCCATCCCAGTGGGCCGCAGTCCCGCGCACAACCACTATGCCACCGGGCCTCAGCCCCAGTCTTCATTTAGAATAGCAGACAGTAAAGCATTGAACTAATCCATGGCTACAGGCTTAAGTGTCTTTTGCTTTAAAAATGACCCCCTCAGCATTATAATTTCTTTTTTTGTTGTTTCGTTTTTTGGGCATCACTGCCCTCTGGTGGTGGGAGTAGGAGGCCCAGCCTTTGCTCCTGTGGACCTTCTGCTGGAATTGAACCTCCATCCCAGTGGGCCTCAGTCCCACGCACAGCCACCACGCCTCTGGGGCTCAGCCCCTATAATTTCTAAACTGATTTCATTCTCTTTGTTGTTGTTGTTGTTTGTTTGTTTTGGGGGGCATCACTGCCCTCTGGTGGTGGGAGTAGGAGGCCCAGCCCCACTGCTGGAATTGAACCTCCATCCCAGTGGGCCGCAGTCCTGCGCACAACCACTACGCCACCGGGGCTCAGCCCGATTTCATTCTCTTTTAACTTTTAAAACTTTTTGTTGTGATTTGGCTGAAAGTTTGCAGAGTGAAATTAATGTTTGATTCATAGCATTGCTTTCAGCCCCCACAATTTAACAGCAGTCTTCCTGTTTCTTCTCTGTGTTGACTCTTTTCATCTATCCTATGGGGGTGAGTTCAGTTTCAAGCATGAAGAATAGATGACAACTTTAGTCCTGGGGATAGTTTACAAGGAGAAGACACTTAAATCCTCCATCAAATGAGGAAGCCTGGTCTTTGTCATTGCGTTTTGTTCCACATTTCTCTACCCCACAGCCCCCACTCTATCCAGGATCACCTGTTGATTTTCATAGTTATCTCCAGTAATAGCTGGCCATCATCTAGTTCTTTAAGCTCAGGTTGAGGAGGCTGGGGTTCACATTGTAGACTTGTCTTTTGGATTCTTCATTTACCTTGTGGTCTGTTTGTCTTCTGTACTCATTGTTTCTTGGCCTCTGTGCTCTTTCTTGCTG
>PVJH01026796.1:0-29579 GCA_004026705.1 Nesogale talazaci
GTGAGTCTGAAGAGGACTATGGACTAATATTGGACTTATGTATTTGATCTGGACTGAGGTGGGATGTTTTCTCAATATTCCATTGCTCTTGTATATAAAGCCCTTTCTTGTACACAGGAGTGTCTATGAATTTGTTTGTCTAGTGTACCCATACAACACAGTTAGCAATTGGAGTCTCTGGGTTTATCAGTCAAACAACCCAAACTCACTGTCATCAAGTGTCTGCAGACTCATGGCCACCCAGTGGGACTGGGGAGAACTGCCCCTGTGAGTTTCTGAGACTGTTTATGGGAGTCGAAATCCCTGTCTTATCCCTTTATTTCCTTTACAGCTTCGGTTTCTCAGATTCTCTGGAGGCTATCCCTGTCTGTTTTATAAAGTTAAATTCAGTGCTGTTTGTGGTTCAGCAGGTGGCCCACCCCAGAAGGGACAGGGGACAGTGATTCTAGGTTAGACCTAGAGGCAGGCAGCCCTGGCCGAAGCCCAGCTCACCCACTCATAAGCCTGGGGCCCTAAGCCAATCATCCAGCTCCCTACCTGGAAGCTAGAGAGGGAGTCAGGCCGGCACAGGGTCTAGAGCTCCAGGCCAGGAAGGAGGTGCGGTGTTGAGAGAGGACGCCAGGGCGCAGCATTGCCCACAAGATCAAGGGCGCTGGAGTTTGGTGTTCTCTGGAGATGCCAGCAGGGGGAGCAAGGTTCTGATCACAGGCCATGGGATTTCCCAGGGAAGGAGAAGCAGGGGAGGAAGCCACCAGAAAGCTGTGGTCTGCCCTGCTGCAGCATGTAGGTAAGATGCCCTCTTGGGCATGGGTCAACAGGGACAATAGCATGCCTTCCACATGCCTTTCTATGGGGTCTGTGGTCGAAGGCATCTGGGTAAGCGGTAGGAGAGGTAGGTGGGGCAGAACCTAGACTTTTATGGCCCATAGCTAGATGGAGAACTGGATAAGCTGAGTGCTATGATACCAGTCAATGACACCAGATGTTTCCCGAGTTCAGAACCAGGTAGATGGGCTCAGAGTCCAGCCCAGGAAAGGGGGAACAGGAAACCAGGAGGCCTTTAGGAAGTGTCAACAGAATGACTCACTGGCAGGAGAGAACAAGACAGGAAGGAAATGAAGGCTTCCAGGTAGTGGAAAGAGCTCGTGCAGAGGCTTGAAGGCCAGAAACGTGGCTGAGTGCTGTGAGCAGAGAGGTGGAAGTGCAGGTTGTCTGGGGGCCCTGTCAGGACCCAGCAAAGGAGCATGGACTTCATTCTGAAAGCTGGGATCATTTCCCAAGGTTTGGGGCGAGGGAAGAACAGGAGTCAAATCCCACTGCTGCCACAGACTGCTTTTGGGCTATGAGTCCAGCCTGTCTTCTTCTCTGAGCCTCTGTTTTCTCATCTGTGGAATGGACTTGTAAAACCTATCTTTTGCAATCTTCTCGTAACGTTTGAAAGGACCAGTATCCACTCCCTGGAACTTTCCGTTATCCTTTCATTTCTCTGCAATAACACCCCTATGGAGAAGCCAGACACGCAGGCCACTTTACAGCATGGCTGCACTGTGAACCTGGCAAAAATGAACAGTCCAGGGGCGTCCTCCCAGCTGGTTTCCAGGGGCTGCAAAATCATTTTCATCATGTTTGATTGCAATCAAGAACACAGTCTGCCCTTTTAGTCCTCTTTTTTAAAAAAAATATCGCATCTTGATTATAGAAATAATTTGTGCAATTTGCAGGGACGATGATAGTGTAAGAGAACAACGAAATACAATGGTAAGACAGCTTTAAAATGCCAACTCTTTGGAGGTATAAAAACACCCAGTCCATTGCTACAAGGGCTGAATAATAATGTGGGCCCAGGATGTAGGAGGGGATCTGATGGAAACCCATTGTCCAGGTAAAGCAGTGCCGAGAGAAGACAGAGAAGGGTTCAGATGTGGGGTAACTTTGTGGGTGGGACTGTGGAATGGGCATATTGCACAGGCAAACAGACTGGGTGGCAGGGCAGATGCAGGAAGCACTGGAAGTACCATACTGGAAATCCACCCACGTGGGCACAGCTACAGGCTACAGGAAGATGCTTCCCTGAGCACAGCATGTTTCTCTCATCAGGGAACGGCATCAGGAAGCCCAGCGATGCCACTCTCAGAGAGGAGGAGGAGGATTCTGCAGCCCAGAAGCTGGGACTGCCTCCCACTTCCCAGCATCCTTTCCCAAAGTAAAATCTGGGACATGAGGGAAAAACAAAGGGATACCAAGCTCTGAGGCTCTGACCAAAAGCTGAGGTTGTAAGAGGAAGGTATGCACAGAGAAGTCCCCAAACAGAGTGCCAGCAGCTCATGTCTACATCTGGGAGTTGAGGCTGAGAAAGAGAAAGACTGAGTGGAGGGTCCTGGCCGGCACAGTTCATGGTCTTGATTATTAACAGAAAGGTTGGTGGTTCGAGAAAGAAGGATCTCCTGAGAACCGTGTGAGGCACAGTTTCACTCAGACACACATGGAGTCACCTTGAGGTGGAATAGTCTTGATGGCACTGGTCTGAGTTGGCGCGGCCTCGGGCGGGGCAGGGAGGGTGAGTATGTGTAGAAGCTGGCTGAACATAGAGGGGGGTGCCCACCTGTTCGCATGCAGTAGGGTTTCCTATGCCCAGGGAGCATTTGTTAAGCCCCATAGCTCAGGGGTATCATTTGAATGTCTGGAAGATGCCCCAGAACCCACATTGTACGTTGCCCTGGATCAAGATGCAGTCAGGACTGAGAACTACTGTTCCAGTGACGCAGTATTACTTTGTTGGTTTGGGGGTGATGTTTCTTCGCGCGCTCCGGTGAGGAGTGCTGGTGTAAAGGTTACGGGTTGGGCTGCAAAGGGCCAGGCCAGCAGTTTGAAACCACTAGCTGCTCCTCAGGAGAAAGCGGCTGGACGGGGGCAGTTTTACCTTGTCCTATCGGGTCATTGTGAGTTGGACGCAGCTTAATGGGAATGAGTTGAGTTATGGCAAAGAAGAAAGCAGTGTCAGGATTGACCACCTGTGCTATGCAGATGCTACAGCCTGGCTGGCTGAGACACTTTTCGATGAAGACCCAAGGCACTCAGCCTTCACTATGGATCGCAGTTTTACAAGAATCCCCACCACTAGACCAAGAGACAACATCATGGCGAACAGACAGAAGGCTGAAATTGCCCAGGATGTCCATCTAGGTCGGAAGCACTATCAGTGCTCATGGAAGCGGCTGTCAGAGATCAAACAATGCACTAGGTACATCTGCGGGCGCAAGGTCTCTTTAAAGTGCTAGCAGCAAAGAAATTACTTGAAGAAATAAGATGAGTATCCCCAAGCCATGATATTTTTGGTTGCCTCATATGAATATGAAAGTTGGACCTTAAACAAGGAAGAACACAGAAGGATGGGTGCATTTGGATTGTGGTGCTGGTAAAGAATATTGGAAATACCATGGACTGTCAAAAGAACAAACAGATCTGTCTTGAAAGAAGTGCAACCAGAATGCTTCCTAGAAATGAGGATGGTGAGACGGTGTCTCACTCGCAAGGGAGTACCCCTCTGAAAAAAAGAGAAACCGAATTATTAGGGAAGGAACAGAGCTTTTGTGGTACATATTTTCCCTGCTAGGCCAACATCAGGCAACTCACTCTGTCTTAGTGCACCCAGTGGTGTCGCCTGGAAAGATACTCTCTGGTTACAGTGAATTTTTTCATAAAAGCAGTTTTGCTCAGACTTTGTTTTTTGTGATAGCTCATTTAAGAGAACAATGTGCGTCTGTGAAATTTTGTTTCCTGCTTGTGAAAAATGTCACAGAAACTGCTGTGATGAACACAATTCACAAAGACAATGCTGTGAGCAGAAGAACAACAGCAGCAAACAAAGTCCAGTGTGCCAGTGGTTTTCGCCTTTCAAAAGAGCTGAAATGTCGATTGATGAGAAACCGCACCCTAAACAGCTGTCAATTTCCCAGATGAATGAAGATGTCAACGCACAGTGCATTTGGAGTTCATTCTACCAGGTCAGGCTGTTGTTAATAAGCTTTCTATTTAGAGATTCTGAAAAGAATGCGTAACAATGTGGGGCAAAAAGTCCTGATGTGTGGCCGGCGGGGCAGTGGTTTGACACCATGACAATGCACCAGATGATTGTGTAATCATCTCAGTGAGCCAGTTTTGGGCAAAACCCAGGATACCTCTCTTGCTCCACCCACCTGACTCACCCAACCTCGCTCCATGCGACTTCCTTTCCCCCCACAAATGCAAAGGGACATGAAAGGACAGCCTATTCGATGATGTAGAAGAGGTGAAGGAAAAGCTAAGGAGGTGCCGTCTGCCATCCAAACAGATAAACGTGAAAACTACTTCTAAGAGTGGAATCTCAGATTTGACAAATGTATTAAGTGCAGTGGCAGGTCCTTTGAAGGTGATAAAGCTGTTTTGTAAAAATAAATAAATAAAATAGGTACATAAAACTAAAAATTCCATTTATGGGAATGGGCCTCCCCCTCGTACTTGGGATATGTTATCAGGAGAGACCAGTCCCCGGAGAAGGACGTCGTGCTGGGCAATGTAGAGGGGCAGTAGCAAAGAGGAGGCCCATGGACAAGATGGTCTCACACAGTGGCGGTAACAACGGGCTCAGACATGACCGTGTGCGGCTGGCCCAGGACCAGGCATGCTCCTGCTGCATGCAGCGTCACCGCCTCAGAAGTATCTCCATGACACCTGACAGCAACGACACGGTGTAGAGACTCTTGGGCGCACAGACGGCTGTGAGTCAGAACCCACTTCATGGTGGTGGGTTTGGTGTTCTGGTTTTCCATGGTTGGTGGGACTGTTGCGTTGCTAACCACAAGATTTAGTCAAAGCAGGCAGTTCAAAGTGACTGGCCTCCCCGAGGAGACAAGTTGAGGCTATCTGTCTGCTTTGGTGCAGACGTCAGCCTTAGAAGTTGGAGTCAACTCCATGGCAGAGACTTCTGGTATTCCATCTGTGCTGTGCTCCCTGCAGTCAATTTTGACTCGTCATGACCTTGAAGGACACAGGGGAAGGAACTGCCCCATAGGGCAACCTGGTCTCTGCTCTTTATGGGAGTGGATGGCCGTTCTGTTTGCCCCACAAGCAGCCCACCTTTCTGCTAGCAGCTGAGTTCATAACCATTTCACCACTGGGGTCGCTACATAGCAGCTGTGACTCTGAGTGGGGGACACCATTCTGACTCACCGAACTGCCAGATGTACCGGAGTCTCACAAATGAATGGCAACCCAAAGTAATTGAGGGACTCGGTCGGGAGCAGCCCGCTGCGGAGAGAACTTAGCCTGGCCATGCACGCTAGTGCTTCCCAGTCAATGCTGGGATTGCTTCACCTCCAGCCCTGGCCCTTCCATCGCCAATGTCCATGGCAGTGGTCATGCTAGGTGCTTGACTGAAGAAACCTGGGGCAAAGTTGAATGCAAACAGCGGGTGTCCCCAGGGTAGTTCCTTCAATTCTGAGGAGGAGGCTCTGGAAGTATCCCCTTGTGAATGGAGCTTGCAGTCCCCAGGAGGTGAGCCTGGAGTCCTACATCTGGCTGTCTTCTGAATGAGCACCGGCTCCACCCTTCATTCCTGCCCCAACTGGCTTCTGCCTCCACCCCGGTTCCTTCTCTTCCCTTTTTCTTCTGACCCCAGCTCCATGTGTTCCACAAGTCCATTGTTTTTGATATAAAATTAAGACTATATCATGACATTAAGGCTACACCCCTACAAAATGACATCACATGATGATACCCCTAGTCACTTTCCCCGATCTTATTTCCACATAGTATCTTCCAAGAGTTTCCCTGGTGCACACTTTGGTATGCGTTCATGCAGCGTAATGCATACTGAGGGGAAAAAACTCATGCCACACTACAATGACATGGAGTGGATTTCAACCCAGGAGACCCTGCACGGCAGAGCAGAAGTGCTCTTGATGGGGGCAGGCAGCATCCTCTTCCTCCTGCTGGTGGGTTGAAACTGCCACACCCTTCTGTTTGTGGCCCAGCAATGGACTCAGCGCGCCACCAGAGCGACTATAAATTGAGGACACGCCCCCCAAAAAGCAAGGTTCTTCACACAAACTGGGCTGCTGTCTACCCTCTAGACCGAATGCTTCCTTGTCCTAGAGAACTCCATTTTGTGCCCTTGAAGATGAACTCTGTTCTAGAAGGTGGGTTCTATAAGAAAATGCTTGAAGAAGAAAATCCCTACTGCACCATCAAGTTAAATGCAAACAACTTCTACCAAAAAAAAAAAAAAAAGGAATACTCCCCCCCTCCCCCAAAGAAAAGCAAGGCTGTTTTTTCCACCCTGCTCTCCTAGAGGCAGCTGCTGTTAGAGTCAGGAGAAAGATGAGCTGTCTGTTCCTATAAAGATTTACAAAGCAGAGGAAACACAATATAGCATGATAAGGCGCTAGAATCAGCTCCTTGACCGATTTGATTTGGTTTTTGTGGCTACGAAGGTATTATTGAGTGTAAGCAGGTGTTAGCTATCACCTTAAACATGTGACGTTAGTGGTTAAACTGCACCACTGCTATTGTTGTTGTTGAATTGATTCAGACCTATAATGTTCTTATGCACACCAGGATGAGACATTTAATTGCTCAGAACACCCACTGAATAAATGTAGCAAAATAAAAGACCCTCACACAGACCTTCTCTGCATGTCGAGCAAGCAATACTCCCTGATCCTGTTTGAAGACTGTCTATTGGTCCATGTTGTCCACGTACAAATTCTGGATGAGCACACAGCAATGTTCTGGAATTCCCCTCTTTCTCAATGGGATCCACAGTTTAACACATGACATGAGAAAGCAGAGAGAGCATGGAAGCAGCAAGCATATGCAGCCCTTCTCTGGACATCCTCGAAGCAACAGGTTGGAACTAAATCATGGTCCAGTGATTGCCAATTCAGTAACCTTGACAGAGCACCCATCTGCTTCTTCTCCAACTGGGGCATTTCAGTAATTCAAGGGGGGTATTTCAGTTCCTTATATCTGCTACAAGTGAGTTCAAATCAACAGGGGCTGGATAGAAACTCAGCCAGAAGTACCCAGTTAGGAACATAATACCAAGTGTTCCATTGTCCCACCCTGGGGGGGGGGGCGGTGAGTAATTTTAAGCTTCGTTTTTTGTTTTTTTTTTTCAATAAAAGGGTGCTACCACTGGCATACCCACCCTCCATCAAAAGTCCAAGAGCCTTTTCCAGTGCAGATACTTCCCTACTCCTCTTGATCCAAGTTCCCAGTGAGGCCCACTCATTACTTTTGTAGGGGTGTCTGTTGATTTGGGATGATCAGGAATTGATTGATCTTTCCCTCTCCCCAAAACAAAGGAGACTGACCCAGCTGGAGTAAAACCATCTCTCTGGAGGTGGTTTTTAATATGCTCAATGAAGGGGGTGATATACGGTTCATGGGAACCAGACAGGCACAGTACCTGGGGATTCTCGGTCAATGAACCTCTGGTGCAATCACCTCACATCTGTACGTGGAAGTTTTTGTGTTGCTATGCTGCTTCACAAGTTTCACCAGAGCTCCCAGACTAAGGTGGACGAGTAAGAAAGACATGGTGATGTACCATATTTTTTGGACCATAAGACTCACTCCCTTTCCCCTCTCCAAAGTGGGGGGAGGGGATAATGAGAGTGCATCTTTTGGTCTGAAGGTGAGGTACCCCAACACATTTTAGTATACTGGCACTATTTGCTTCAGAATATTTTTTCTTGCTTTCCTGTTCAAAAAACTCGATGTAGCTTATGGCCAGGTGTGTTTTAGGGTCTGAAAAATATGATACTTCAAAAAAAAATCATCCAGTGATAATACTATCTACAATCTAAATGGTCAGATTGTCAAGCTATGATATGGAGGGTACTGGACCAGGCACTATTTGTTCAATGTGGCATAAAGTCACCATGAGAGGAGGAATGGGTGGGTGAGTGCCAAAACAGTAGCAACTTCCAATTTTTCTGGCTTCAGACTTACCACATCCCACATTCTGATTATATATGGGTGTTGGCAGTGAATTCCTTTCCGTTTGAATCCTGATCCTTTAGCAAATGAAGGTCCTGAAAGCTTGATTCCACCCATGCCATCAGGTTGACTCTGCTTTGAGGAGGCAGCTCTTCCTCAGTCGTATTTTCAGTTCCTTCTCATTTCAGGGGCCAACCAGACAGTGTCCCACTGCTATTTGTAATGTTTTCGGTGGCTAATTCCTCAGAAGTGGACAGCCTATACCTTCCTCATAGTTTTTTCTTAGTTTGGAAACTTGGTTGAACCTTTTAGCCCAAGTAACTCCGATGAAATATCAATGATGTAGCTTCCAGCATTGCTGCGACACACAGTATGACAAACAAGTGATGGAGTCATACCCACAGTTCCCTTTAACTAGATGTCTTCTTTACCTTTATGTTTTGTGTTCGAAAATACTTGTATTTTTAAATATTCTAGAAAATTTATGGTCGGCAGTATATTGTCATTTGATGTTGTTTTTGCAAAGGATAGGTAGGTGGGGGCTGTGTCAGCAGGATACTACTGGCTAGGGGAGGACTCAAACCTGCCAATCATGCCATAGCCTGATGACTCCCCCTGGATGCCATGAGTCTTTTGCATAAGCACAAGACAAATAGAGATGATCTTTCTTTCTACCCTTCCCCACCAGAGAGATGTCAGGGCCTGCTATATTCTACTTATCTACTTATTTTGGATCCATGAGACTCTGCACCCACTGGCCTGTGAGCTTCCTGCTTCACCATTCTGCATCATTGGCATGGCTCTATATGTGGCTGGAGAGGGCTGTAGCATCAGACTTATGGACTTGAGTTAGACTGGACTAACTGAAATGCCTTCTTGATATTTAATTAATTTTCTTTTTTGATATAGAATTACTTCTTGTTATAAAGTTCTTTCTCGTATGCATATGTCATTGGATTTGTTTCTCTAGACAATCTGGCCTAATGTAGAAGGTTAAATCCTGCAAAAGGTGGTTAACCAAAATCCTGCCATCCACAACTTTGTAACTGTGATTCAATCAAGTAGATCCCAAATATTCCCTCTTTTGGTGCAGCTTTGACCTGTCTTAACTCGATCATTAGACTTATTGGTTATTTCCAACTATTCATTCTTACTGTTACAAAGGAAAAAACAAGCTATGGTTAAGATCCCTGCACTTAGTCCTATTTTTGTGCTGCTCTTTCAGCAAAAGGGATTCCTATATGTGGATCTAGATCACAAGACACGAGCATTTAAAATTTTGGTGATAAGGATGATGAAGCTGATGGCAGCTAAGGGTCTTTAGTGTCAGGCATTCTAAGAATGTTACACTCAGCATCCCATCTGCCCATCAACCTTTTAAGATTGAGTCTATTATTATCCTCTCTGGGAGGCACCTGAGGTCTAAAGAGCCTAAGTCCTTTGACCCAAATCACACATTTATCAAATGAACTGTCCTTCAAACACCACTGGTTTTCACTCCAACACTGGCACTCAGTGCCTCACACTTCTCCCTACCTAAGCTGAACATCGAAGGACACTTCTCTTACAGGTTGATTTCCTTTCCTGGTAGTTGAACACTGTTGCCTGTCTCTGCCTTCTCTCAAAGGATGAGCAGAAAAATAGAGTTTATCTGTGAAATTATCACTTGGAATACACACAACCCTGGGCCAGAGGGATGTCACAGACTGGAAAATTATAGCTTTCTGCAGGGTTGGAGAGAAGCTGAATGGATGCAGGCTGCACCTGTTCTTCAAGGGTCGAAGTGAGAAAAGTTGTTTATGTCTATGTTCTTTTCCTGCGATGCTGGGACAAAGTGAGCTGAAAGGTTGTCTGTGTGTTTTATCGACTTCACAAGCTTCTATGTTTCTTTGTCTAAATTCTGAACATTTCTAAATAAATTTCTTATGATTTACAAGTTTCTAATGACTTACAGTTAATGCTAGAATGCCTCATGTCTGTCGGCATATTTCTTAGTTCATATCATGAGTGAAGATACTATATGTTTTGAAAGCAGAGTACTGCTTATTGTAAAATCACACACAACAGTCCAAATCCTCTTCTCCCACAGAAGCTGAAGATGGGCAGAACCTTTTTGTTTTCTTAATCATTTTATTGGGGGTTCTTAAAGTTCTTATAACAATCCATACATCAATTGTATCAAGTACATTTGTACCTAGGGTGCCATTATCATTTTCTAAATATTTACTTTCTAATTGAGACCTTGATCCCCTCCCCTGCCCTCTCATGATAAATTATAAGTTAGTATTATTTTCATATCTAACAACAACTACTCTCTCCCCCCCCCTTTCCCATTTCTTCCTACCCTCCTGGTATTGCTACTCCGTTTCTGTCCATGAGGGGTTTATGTGACCTGGATTCCATGCATGGTGAGCTCTTATCTGTACCAGTGTACATGCTCCCGTTTAGCCAGGACCAAAAGGCAGAACTAGGGTCATGATAGTGAGGGATGAGGAAGCCTCAAGGAACCAAAGGAATATTAAGTGTATTCTATTGGTGCTATATTGTACCCTGACTGACACATTCCTTCCTTGTCACCCTTTTGTGAAGGGATGTCATAATATCTGCAGATGAGTTTGGGTTTCTGTGCTTTGATCCCCCTCATTCACACCAATATGCTTTTTGTTTGTTTGTCTGGGGTCTTCTGAGGCCCATTACCTGTTAAAGAAGCCCTTAGACCAGTCACTACATGTATTACAGGGGAGCTGTGCTTTATAAAGTTTAGATATTTTCCGTAAGAAGTAGACAGCCAGGCCATTCTTCCTAGGTCTTTAAGTTCCTTGGAAGGGAACTTAAATCTCCTTTGACCTGGAGTTTGCACTGGGTTCATTGTTGTCACTCCTAAGTAAACCCCTACCCTGTGGTAAACTCAGAGGTTCTCAGCTCCTTCCTCAATAAGCAAGCTTATATTACATCACTGGCTCTGCAAGGGATCCCATGCTTCACTCTCCAAATAAACAGATACTCAGGTCTATACACAAACACTCATTTCGTTCATTAAAAGGTAGCTATGGCAAGACCCACAAGTAGGACCTTGTAACATTCCTTCAGAAATAGAGAATTAGAATTAATATATTGCTAATCCAATGTTAACATCCAGCTAGATCACAGATTATGTGACAGATTATGTAACCCACAATGGGTTCAAATATGAGAGCTGGCTAGGCATTCCTTGGGTTTCCACCAAGACCACTCTGTCTCCCTGGAGGTCTTCAGTCCCTTCTGCACATTGGAGATTCTTCTCAAACCGTGCTTTGCTCTAGAGCTACATGCTGCATTGGCAGACTGAATGTCAACTCTGTAGCTCAGCCTCCAAGCTTCCCTGTTCCCCTTAGATCCTTGCCCTTTCAGGCCCCGTAAACCTCCATACATTCCAATCGTGGTGCAAGGGAAGACTATTGAAAACACCATGGACCGATTTATCCTGGAAGAAGTACATACGACCAGAGGGCTCCTTCGAGGCAAGGAGGGCAAGACTGTGTCTGACATACTTTGGACATACTGTCCTGGAGAAGGACATCATGCTTGATAAAATGGAGGGGCAGTGGGGCTGAGCCCCGGTGGCGTAGTGGTTGTGCGCGGGACTGCGGCCCCCTGGGACGGAGGTTCAATTCCAGCAGTGGGGCTGGGCCTCCTACTCCCACCACCGGAGAGCAGTGATGACCCCCCCCACCCCACCCCCCAAAAAAAGATGGAGGGGCAGTGAACAAGAGGAAGGTCCTTGGTGAGGTGGACGGGCACAGCGGCTGTGACAATGGGCGCAGGCACAGGAACGATTGTAAGGATGGCGCAGGACTGGGCAGTGTTTCGTTCTGTGGTGCACAGGATCGCGATGGGTCGGAAGTGACTTCATGGCACCTAACAACACGAACAACAAGAACCACCACCACCACCTCCGCAAACCTCTTGCTCCGGGAACACTTGTTGAGCCTTCCTTCGGTGCCGGACACCGTACTTTGTCCTCAACCATCCTGTGAGGGAGGAGTCAGTATCGAGTGTGCTTTATAGGAAAGGCATCTGAGCAGCAGAAAGGTGAAGCAGTTCAGGTCAGGGGCTCTCAGGAGACGGGTCTGCGGCCCTCCAGGGGAGGCTCCTGATGGGCGCATCGACCTTCTTCCTGCTCCATCCTTGCACTGGACATCTTCCAGACTGGAACTTCCTCTAGATTTTAAAAATGTGCTTTCCTTCTTGGAATCTCCCTTATTTTTGAAATGTAGTTTCCTGGGAGTCTGTCATAAATTCATAAGGTCAGGAGCAAGAGCTAAAATTAAGGGTTTCTCCTCCACAGAGTTGCATGACCTGGGTGATATAACTTTGATCTGGTATAGAACAGCATTCAATCTGAGTACAGGGATTGGAGAGCTGCCACCCCAGGGTGATCAAGGGGCCAAAGTTAGGAGGTCTGACTTTGGGGAATGCTACAGACAGTGAGGATGGTGCAGGACCAGACAGTGTTTCTTTTTTTAAAAATCATTTTATTGGGGGTTCTTACAGCTATTATCACAACCCATACAGCCATTGTGTCAAGCACATTTGCATATATGTTGCCATTATCCTTTTCAAAACATTTTCTTTCTACTGGAGCCCTTGGTACCAGATCATCTTTTCCCCTTCCCTCCCCACCCTCTCATTCTCAAGAACCCGTGCTAAATTATAAATGATTATTATTTTCATATCTTACACTAGCTGCTGTGTCTCTTCACCCATGTTTCTGTCTTTCATCCCCATAAAGGGGTGGGGGGATGTTATACATCAGTCATTGTGGTCAGTTCCCCCTTTCTCCCCTCTGCCCCGACCTTCCCCCTACCCTCATGATATTGCTACTCCCATTACTGTTCCTGAGGGTTTTATTTGTCTTATTATTATTTTGCTCTAATAACTTCAGCAGACTATGATGATGTCCTCCCCATATGCCTCCAGGATCTGCTAAGCATTTCTATGGATCAGAATCATAATTTCATCTGTATCTCATGACCCTGGATTTTTTATTTTGAGATTTCTATGGTTTGTTAGGAATCTTCCTATCCATTAAAACTTCTGCAGAGATGTTTCCTAAGTTCTCACTGAATAGGCGATTCTTCATATTGGATGAATTGCAACTCATTGCAAAGGAATCCAAAATCCTTACAGCTGGAACAATAAATAGCATCATGGTACATAGAGAAAAGATTGAAATTGTTAAGGAATCCACCTTGCTTAGATCTACACTCAATGCTCTTTGAAGCAACAGCCAATAAATCAAAAAATGTATTCACTGAATCTGCTGCATTAGACCTCTGTAAATAGTCAAAGAGCAAGGATGTTCCTTTGGGGACTAAGGTGCACCTGACTCAAGCCATAATATTTTCAATTGTCTCATATACATGTGAAAATTGGACAATGAATAAAGAAGACCAAAGCATAATGAACACATTTGAACGATGGTGTTGATAAAGAATATTGAAAGTATTGTGGACTACCAATAAAACAAACAAATGAATTTTGGAAGATGGGCAACCATGATGTTCCTTACAAGTGAAGATGGCGAGACATTTTTGAAAAAAGACACTGTGTCAGTCTGGGTTGACTGAGAACCAAATCCAGAGGCACTCATATGTGTGTAGGAGAAAGCTTTATATCCAAGAGCAATTGTACATTAACAAAATATCTCAGCCTAGTCCAGACCAAGTCCATAAGTTTGATACTACCTCATATGTCGATACTAGTCCATTGCTTCCTCTTTAGACTCACACAGCCAAATGGAGGAAGATCATAAGCCAGTGGATGGAAAGTCTTGTGTATCCAGTGATGATGGAAATATCTTCATGCTGGCATGGTTCTCCATGTGGCTCCTTCAGCTCCAAGACTCTGGCTGCCATCAGCATAGTGTCAGGTGGCTTGTCAACAGGAAAGTCTCGCAGGGAGAGAGTGTGTGTCCCAACGCCAGTGAGTTATTTATCTTTATAATGCCTCCAAAGGAGGTCATCAAGCTGCCACCTGAGTGACAGGCTACACGCCACCCCTTCACTCTTAACAGTCTCAAGTTGGAACCAACTTATGTAACTACCACAGACAGCATGTTTGGTTGGGTCGAAAGTCAGTGAAAGAGAGGAAGATCCTTGATGAGGTAGACTGGCACAGAGGGTGCAACAATGGACGCAGACATAGTCATTGTGAGGGTGGTGCAGGACTGAGACGTGCTTTATTCTGCTACATATAGCGTCATTATGAGTCAGAACCCACTTGAGGCCACCTAACAACAGAAACAACAACAACAACAGCAACAGCATGCAGAATGGCTGAGCTTGACCATCAAGGGCCTTGGCATTGGTTATTTTGTCACAGAAACTAACCAGAGTTATTTTCCAAGTGTGAACTTGAAAACAAAATCACTTATTTATCTGACCCTTTTGGTTTTGATCTATAAAATGAAGATAATAGTAGGACCTTCATGCTTCGCCGACTATTACATTCAAGAATGCTTACGAAGTGCTCAGCTCAACACCTGGCAAGCAGCCATCACCTAATGTATACTATCTCCCTTTGTGTTCCTCAAGCAATCAATTCATGGTATATTTGTAAGGTGACCCAGGACATGAGTGGTGAGCTGGAAAGCATGAGAGGAGCAAAGCCAGTAAAGGAGAGTGTTGTTCTGTGAGGACATCTGCTGTGGATAACTTTGGACATGCTATCCAGGAATAATCAATTCTTGGAGAAGACCATCATGCTCTGTAAAGTGGAAGGTCAATAAAAAGGAGCAGAATTTCAAAGAGATAGATGGGCTTCATGACCAGTCATAGCAATTCTTGTGGGAATAGCGCAGCATTGGACAGCATGTCATCCCTGAAGAATATAGAGCTGCTTAGAGTTGGAATCAGCTCAATGTTATTGCCCATCCAGTGTCACAAAATACCCTTCTGGCATTCTCTGCTTTCAGACAACATCCATCTGATGCTGGCCGTGATATCCTGGTCCCATGTCCTCTTCTGAATCCAGTTTAAGTTTCTCATAGTTTCCAGTCAGTGGACTGTTGAAATTACTTTCCACATAATTTTACTTGAATTTGATATTAATTGATAATTTCCACATTCCTTTGGATCACCTTTTGGTTAGAATGGTTCAACATATGGGTCTCTCCTAGTCGATAGGTAAATGTCTCCTAAATTTCTTCACATAGATGAGTAAGTGCTTTCAATACTGCATTCACTTATTGAAATATCTCAGTTGGTAATCCATCGATGTGTTTAGCCTGTTTTTTTTTTCTGGTCCTTCAGTGCAGCTTGGACTTCATTCTCTATCACTGTTGTTTCTTGATCACAAGCTATCTCTTTAAATAATTGAACTTTGACCAGTTATTTTGGTACAACGACTCTGTGTATTCCTTCTTTTGAATGTGAATGTGAATCAAACTTCTTTTGATGTGAATGGCATGATTCATTTGTTTGACCATCAATTCCTTCAATATTTCAACTCAAGAATTGAATTTATTCTTCAGCTCTTTCAGTTTGAAACACACTGGGTTCATTCTTGCCTTTTAGTGTTCTCTCTTCAGGTTTTTGCACATTTTCATTGCGATCCTTTGTCTTCTTGAGCTGATCTTTGAAAGCTCGTCAGTTCTTTGGCATCGTTATTCTGTTCACTTTAGCTGCTTTCTGCTCGGAAGCAAGTTTATGATTTTCTTCTGAAATTCACTTTGCTCCGCCTGTTCCATATCTTCTTCATAATCTTTTGGTTTCTCCATGTAGGCCCCTCACCTGCTGTTTTGCCATTAGTGTTCAATGCATCAAATACATTCTTGAAGGAAAAAAAAAAGAAAATCGCTATCATTGAGTGGATTCCTACTTAGAGTCAGCCCTATAGACTGTTTCTGGGGATGAAGATACTTTTTGTTTGTTTATTTTATAGATTGGCTAAGAAAACTCCATTCTGCTTCACTGTTTAGGAGTGCAAAAAGCTAACACTGTTCAAGGCACAGGTTTCTGGGTAGAGAGTGATATTAGCTTTGGGGAAGAATGCCAGAGCTCTTACTCTGGGTGCTTCTTTAGTGATAGTCTTTTCCCCTGCAGACCCAGGCCCAGGCCCAGACTCTGGCCCAGGCCCAAGTTTTCCTAGAGGCCTTGATGCCCTAAGCCAGGTCCCGTGTTCAGCCACAATGCCTGCACTTGATCATCTCTGAGCCTGCTTTTCAAAATCCGGCTGCATGAGGATTGTTCCTGGTCACTGACTGCACCAGCAAGTCCATGATCTCACCTGACGTGTTGCTGGGTGAACTGAAACCTGTGGGTTTGTCTCGGTTGCTGTCCATGGGAGCAGCTCGGACCATTCCTCTGCTGCTGTGGCTGTGTGTGTTGTCCTCAGGGGTTGCTGCTCACTCAGCAGATTCCTCATGCTGGCATGACTGTCCACATCACCCCAGCTCAACTGCTACCCACAACCACAGGGACATCCGGGGTGCTGGGAGTCACTCCAGTCAAATATGAGAGCTTCTCTGTCTTGGTGACCAGACATCCCTGAGTTTCCTTGCCCATTCTAGCTGGCTGTAGTACTGGAGGACAAAGCACACCTCCTGAGCTACCTGGGTGTGTAGTTTGGGAGAACAGGAAGGAGTGGACCCTCTTACAGACCTGGGGTCCCCTACCCTTAGCTTCTCAACATAGGAGGCACATTGGGCAAAGAAGTGGGTGAGGTGGGGACACATTGCTGGGTTGAACTCTTACTTGACTAGGCTGAGGCTATAAGTCTTTACTTTAGCCAGATAGCCTCAACATTTGCCCTTGGAGCCACTAGTGGTTTTAAACATTGACAGGAAAAGCAGGATTATATTCTTGAGATGGGCCCTGATTTCAAGTGGAAGTGGTGCACGTTGGATTGCTAGCCAGGAAGTCAGCTATTCGAAAAACACCAGCCACTCTGAGGGAGGAAGATGAGGCTTTCTTCTCCCTTAGAACAGATTGCAAGAATCTACATAGAACCTCCTCCCTAGGGGGATGGGTAGCAGAGAAGTGGGTGAAAGCAGACATCAGCTTGTGTAAGATTTAGCAAAATAGTAATAATTTATAAATTATCAAGGGTTCATGGGGAAGGAGAAGGCAGAGAGGGAGGGAAAATGAGGAGCAGATATCAGGGGCTCAAGTAGAAAGCAAGTGTTTTCAGAGTGATGAGGGAAACAAATATACAGAATGGAGGCATGTGTGGGTTGTGGTAAGAGTTGCATGAGTCCCCAATACAATGCTTTTTAAAGCGAGAGTTGCAGTCTTGGAAATAAAGAGGGGAAATCCTATCCCACTCTAGGGTTGTGGTGAGTCAGAATTGACTCCGTGGAGGTGAGTGTGATGCTTTTCGTTTTATAGTCAATGTCTTACCTTTAGCTCTTATGCACTTGTTTACATATTTCCAGCTTCGGTTTGAATTTTCTTATAACCAATTTATGGTCTGGTCTCTATTGCACTTCTGGCTTTGTTCTGACTGTGCTTGTAGATACTGAGTTTTTTCCGTGACTGCGCTTGACAGTTCACACGTATGGTTGTTGAGTGTGTGATTGGGGAAAAGCTATTTCCTTTTTAAAAAGTGTTGATAATTTTCCTGGGGGCTTTTACAGATAGTGTCATAATCCATAAATCAAGTGCATCAGGCAAACTCGTTTAAATGCTGCCATCATCATTTTCAAGACATTTTCTTTTTATTGGAGCCCTTATATATCAGCTTCTTTTTATTCCCTCTCATCTCCACTCTACCGTGCTGTGAAACCTCAATAAATTATATATAAATAATAAATCATACATATGTGTGTATGTATATCCCATCTCTTATAGTGTCCAATGGATCCCCTAAGCCCACAGTTTCTGTTATTCTCCTCCACCTTGAGGGGGTATAATGCATCCATTTTTATTCTCAATTCCCCAAAAATGCTATTTCCAATGAAGCACGTCCTAAGGATCATGCTGCAAGATGATTCCCTTTGATCTTAGGAGTTAGTCCTTAGATCTAGGAAGTTTTCAGATTGATTTGGCTGACTTCCACTCTCCGTCATCTTTGTTTGGACAACAAATTATCCCCTGGTTCCAAATCCTATTAAATAACTAAAATGATAGCAATTGCAATATCATTATTATACATAGCGATGCTATTCTCGATGTTGCAAAGCATTCCCATGCCAATTGCTTTATGTAACACTCCTACAACTTTGAGAGGAAACTGTTTCTGGTACTATTTGACAAAGGAGTAAAGAGAAACAGAAAAGTTAGAGAAGTTGCCCAAAGCTGGACAGTAAGCCTTGGGGTCTACCTGAGAATGGAACTGATAGCTGATTCCAAACTAAACTACCTGCTGTAGCTACCTAACCCTGCCAAAGCACAAATACCACAAGTGAGCGGTTTTAAGGAGCAGAATTTCATTCCCTCACTGTTCAGGAGGCTACAGGCTGAAATCAGGATGTGACCCTTGAAAAAGGCATTTCCTTGTCTGTTTTAGCTTCTAGGAGCTGCCAGGACTCATTGGTGACGCATCTATCTTCTCTGTCTTCATCCTCTAGGAGGTCCTGTGTCCATTTCATTCCACTAGGAAGTGATTAGTTGCAGAACCCATTCTAGTAAGACATCATTAACATAACAAAAGTCTCAAGAACTCACTGCCACCGAGTCGATTCTGACTCGTAGAGACTTTGTAAGACAGGGGTTCTCAATCTTCCTAATGCCGCAACCCTTTTATACAGCTCCCCATGTTGTGATACTCATCAACCATAAAATTACTTTTATTTCTACTTCATAGCTATAATTTTGCTGTTATGAATCGTAAATGTCTGATATGCAGGATCTATCATCATTGTTACAAATGGAATATAACGAAAGCATAGTGATGAATCACAAAACATTATGTAACTATATATTGTGAAATATTTATTTCTAACTACAAATAAGTGAGATTTTGTCTAGAAGTGTTGTGTAGCATGGGTTACAGTCTTCAAACAGGGTACTGGCAGGTAGGCGTACGTGCATGTGGGCAGACTTGCCTGGAGACAGAGAGAGGAGCTGTGTCTTGGTTCCTAAGGCCATTGTAAATATGTTTTTTTTCAATGGTCTAAGGGGACCCCCGTGAAAGGATTGCTTGACCCAAAGGTGGCACAACCCACAGGTTGAGAACTGCTGTTCTAGGCCATGGTAGAACTCTCCCTGTGGCTTTCCCAGATAATAATTCTTTACATGAGTAGAACACCTCATCTTTCTCCCTCAGAGAAGCTGGTGGGTTTGAACTGCTGAGCCCACAGTGAGCAGCCCTATGAGTTACTCACTATGTCACCAGGGCAGGATCATATTTTTAGTTAGGAAACCAAAAAAACCCAAGCCCACTGACATCCTGTTGCCTCTGACTCAGGGAGCTGGGCTGTGTTTCAGAATAGAACTGTTTCATGGGGGCTTTGTAGTGTCTGTGAAAGCCAGTTGCCAAGTCTTCCTTCTGTGGATCTGAGGGGCAGGTTTGAGCTGCCAACCTTCTGGTTAACCACGGGTGCAAACTCTTCAGTGTGCACAGGGAGGGAGCATTTACAGAAATAGGGGCTGGGATTCCAGTATATACTTTGGGGTGACACAGGGCAACGCATGACACCACCATACTGTGTTCTTGGGCAAGTTCTTAGGACTGCTCGATTCTTTATTCATTTATTCACTCCTTCATTCTTCTTCCTTTGAGCATGCTCGAGCTTGGCTCTGTTTTTGATAGGGTCCAGAATAACAAAAAACCCAAGCTTGGTCCTTATTCCAAAACGCGTGCATGAGATTCTGCACATGTGGTAAGGGAGTTCCAACACTCTGAATCCATTCTGGGTTTAAATCCCAGTTCTGATGTTTCCCAGCCAAGGAACTTCAGCTAGGTCTCAGGTTCTTCATCTGTAAAATTAGATTATAGAACTAAATGCCCACTTTCTGCAGCTGTTGGAAGGCTGGAGAAAGATAATGTCGGAAAATAGTGAGCTTGGCCCTGAGCCGGGCACACAGGAAGCACTCATAGAAATGTGCACCATTATTCTCTTTATCAGGCAGGAAACACGAAGCACCCAGATTTGAACTCGGATGATGAGACTGCTTGAGGGAAGCAAAGGATCTGTTTAGGTTTTTATCCCTTTGTTTTGTTTTGGGTTTTGTGTGTGTGTGTGTGTGTGTGTGTGTGTGTTAACTATTAGATGGAAACAATCACTCAAAATGCTTATCTTTCCTTAAGGAATAAGGACCACATGTTAAAGAAAGCCATGAGGACTATAGGGAGAGGGGCTGCAAGGCTTCAGAAAGAAGAGAGCTCGAGAATAGTTGAACCTTTAGTTCTGCGTCTATGCTCAGTTTATTCTGAGAGTCACCATTTAATCATCCATTACAGGCCAGCTCAATGAGAAATATTTGTACAATAGCAGAGGCAGTTGAATTTAAACGTGCACAGTCTTTACCTTTCAGAGTGACCAACCCTTTTGTTTCTCTTCTAATAATTTCTGGACGTTTTAAAAGAAGGCTACAAAATATGGCACAGGGAGATAGCAATTCAGGACACATGATGTGGTCATAAAAGAGGTTAATTCAGCAGAAAGCTTTCTTTTTTTTCTTTTTCTTTTCCTGTAAGGGGCCTTAACCCAGAGGGGGAGAGAAATGATCAAAGATGGTAGTTGTTAAAAAAAGGAACTGAATTTCTGGTTCCTTTTCCTTTTGTGTGTGGGGGGGTTGATGGGCGTGTTTCTTAAAAGAGGGATTTAAGTTCATTCTGAGTCCACATCTGTTTTTTAAAAGAATAAGAACTATAAAGCTAGTCAATATATGCTAACAAAACAGTTTGAAAATGCACTTGAGTTTCACTGGTATGACCTGTCGGAGGAACTGAAATGCTTTGATGGAATACCAACCATATGTGTACTTCATCTTCTCAAAGTTCTTGAAGTGTTTATTACTTGTTCCATTTTATAAATGAGGAAATTGAGGTTTCTGGAGCTGAAGAAAGCCATTGGCAAGTGTTGGAGGATGAAATTTAATGCTACTCTTTTTACTGCAAAGTAAAGACCCCTATGGCCCAGACGTGCAGTGGCTGCTAACCTAAAGATTGGTGCTTGGGACCCACCCAGCAGGTCTGTGTGGAAAAGGCCTGGTAATCTGCTTTGATGAAGATTATAGCCAAGAAAACCTGGTGGAGCAGTTGTGCTCTGAAACTCCACGTGGGGTCATTATAGGTCGAAGTGGGTTCAATGACAGCTAACAAGAAGAACAAAGAAGACGATCTAGACAACGATAAAAAAAAATGGATTCCTCTATCCCCAAACAGTGAAATATGTTTGAACTATTAAAGGAAAACATGCACAGATGAATTCCAAGACACACACTGCACCAGAAAGTGAGTTTCAGACCCAGAGGATGAACTAACCCCCAAACCAAACTCACTGCCATTGAGTTGAATCAGATGCCTAGCTTCACAGGAGCAGAAAGTCTCATACAGCCCCCAAGGAGCGGCCAGTGGACTCAAACTGTTGAACTTCATGGGTAGCAACCCAGCTTGAAACCAGCAAAGTCGCTTAGGGAAGCAAAGGGGGGACAAAGGCAGAATTGAGGATAAAGTGGGTCACATGTAATTAGGAAGAGAGTGAGATAGCCTGGTGGAGACTGTGGTGCTGAGTGGCCCACAACCTCTTTGAAAAGATACAGCCACGGGGCTGAGCCCCGGTGGCATAGTGGTTGTGCGCGGGACTGCGGCCCACTGGGATGGAGGTTCAATTCCAGCAGTGGGGCTGGGCCTCCTACTCCCACCACCGGAGAGCAGTGATTGCCCCCCCCCACCACAAAAAAAAAGAAAGAAAAGATGCAGCCACAAGGATGGAAACAATATGAGGGTAGCTTGTGTCCCCCAGACCCCTTCACATGTCCATACAGAACAACTTTGTGTCTTGTTGCTAAGTTCTATAACGTTAGCCCTTCTCACGATCTCGTTGTGTATGAATGTAGCATTAAATGCTTCCTGGTATGCAGTACCCCATGGCCACTTGTAGAATGAACTGCTGTGAGTCACAGAGTTCCCAATGGCTAATTTTCAGAAGTCAATCACCAGACCTTTCTTCCTACTCTGTCTTAGGCTGGAAATCCCACAAAAACCTCTTTGGCATCATAACAACCTATAACCCTCTTGTGTTAGAAGCGTGGTAACTGTGCTTGAGGTGCATTGACTGGAAATCCAAGCTGGGTCTCCTGAAAATAGGGCAAGGTTTCTATTACTGAACCACCAATGCTGCCACATAATACCTAGGATACCAGGATGGCAAAAGGAAGGAATAGAAAAAAGTCACAGGCAATATATGTACCAAACCAGGTGACAATGCAGCCCAGGATAGGGTTGCCTAAAGCCCATCCACTGAGAGCAGTCAAGAGTTGCCTTGGTCAGCAGTTGTGTGGGAACCAATGAAGGGAAACCACAGATTTCTAACAGGGAAGCACAGAAAACACCAGTAGTTAGCCTTCCTGAGAAGGAGAAGTTCCTGTAAATAGACTGAGAATGACCTACACAAGGTCTAGTTCACAGGGGACTGAGAGAGGGTTTACGGGAACTGGGAGATCTGGACCACTCATGCTCTCTGAATGTGTCACACAACAACAAAAAGGAAAAAAAAACTTGTAAAAGACGATTCCAAACTGGCAGGGATGACTTCGTTCAAAAGAATTATTCTAAAAAGGAGAAATCAAAACCAGGCACCAAACCTTTTGCTGTCAAGTTCCTTCTGACTCATGGTAGTCCCATGTGTGTTGGCGTAAGACTGTGCTCCACAGGGCTCGTAAAGATTAATTTTAAAACAGTAGATTGCCAGGATTTTCTTCAAACTGCCAACCTTTTGATTAACAGCTGAATATGTCAATCATTTGTAACACCCGGACTCTGAATAATAAAAAATCGGCAAACTTAACTCACTGCCATCTAGCCCATTTCAACGGATACAATAGAGGGGAGAATAGAACTCCTCTTTTGGATTTCAGAGGCTGCAAATCTTTATAGCAGCTATGGACCCCAGTTTTTGCCCAGAATGGATGGTGGACTTAAACAGCTGATCCATTGTGTAACCAGTATAGTGATTGAAAGAAGGGAGCAGGAAAAAAGAAAAACCCTTCAATAGAAGAAGGTCTGCTGTGACAGGCACCTTTAAGGTTTGTACAAGAAAGTTAAGGGAAGTTGTTCACTGAGATGGTGATTGATTTATGAAAGTTGCAGTTTATTAATAACCATAATAAAGGTTGGTGCCCTGGAGCAACAGAGTCAAACTCACTCACTCCAAGTTACAGAGCAAAAGAGAAGTTTTATTTGAAGGTGACCTCAGCAAAAGAGTCTAAGAACAGCACAGGCTCTCTTGATAGAGTCCCACCTGAAATCATAATACAGAATAACGATAAACTTTGTACTTTAGAATTCACACCCTCTAGCCATAGAGAAGCCTCAGGATGTCTCTGTGGACTCTATAGACAAAAGGAATTTCCTTTTTAATCATTAATAACCAAAGAAGAATCAAAATGTGTGATAGTTAGGTTTATTGTGGTAGATCCAGGTGGTCACCTGCAAGCATTTCAGGCTGCCCACAAGCTCCTTTACAGATTTTTCCAGCTTCAGGCACAAACTAGTTCAAAATTCAAAAAGCCAAAGGATTTCTCCCCCTGACCCCTTAATCTGTCAACAGCTCTCTGGACAAGTCTCTTCAAAAGCAACTATCATGAGCACTCAGGGCTAGTTTTCAGTCTTCTTTGTGAGCATAGCCAACACCCATTCAAAGATCTAATTTAATGGCCAAGGCAACTAGACTTACATACTCATTATTTTTACTTTCAATAGTCATTTGTATCACACTTTATATCTATAACAATAGGCAAAAGAAATCAATATCTTCTTAGGACAGCCAGATCCTAAACTCAATTACTAAAACAGTCAAGTTCAATTCTTATCGATCTTATCATAATCCTTATCTAAACTAATCTATTGATATAAAAATATGATCATAAGCCTCTGACTGCATCTAGTCAAGATGAGTCTTCTGTCAGCCATTTTGACTAAGCAACATGGACTCAGAGAAGTATCAGGCATGATTTTGTACCTTGAGCCCAAAATAGACATTGATCACCATTGTTTTCACCATTTCAAACAGGAATAACCAAATGCAGCCTAAGAAAATGATAAAAACGTTAACTTCTCATGCTCTTTCCAGAAAACAGCCCTATAAACTGCATGGCATCCCACATAACATTGCGTCAGCTCATTGCACAGCAAATGCAGTATGGTGATGGGCTTATGCCCATGGAATCCATTGGTTGTACCATGTTCCTCATCATCCTGAAGCAACTTGTTTGATACAATGGTAGAATGACCTCCTAAAGATACAATTATGGTGCCAGCTAGGTGGCAACACTTTGCAAGCCTGGGAAAATTTCTCTAAGAAGCTGTCTATACACTAAACCAGTGGCCAGTGTGTGGTGCTGCTTCTCTAATAGCCAGGATTCATGGGTGCAGGAACCAAGAGGTGGAAGCCAGAGTGGCACCACTCACTATTACTCCCAGTTATCTACTTGCAGCATGTTTGCTTCCTGCTCCAGCAACCTGATGCTCTTTAGCCCTGGTGATCCTAGCTCTGAAGGAAAGAACACTCACCTGGAAACATGGCATCGGTTCCACTGAACTGACAGCTAAGATTGTCCCTTGACCATTTTGAGCTCCTCAGGCCTTAGAATCAGTAGGTAAAGAAGTGTCACTATAATGAGTAGAGTGATTAATTGACCAAAGGGATGTCCAAAGGGATGTCCAAAGGGAAACTGGACTGACGCTATATAATGAAGGTAAAGAAAAATATGCCTGGGGTCCAGGAGATTCTCTAGAACATCTCTTAGTATTACCATGCCCTGTGATTAAAGTATATGGTAAGCTACAGCAAGCCAAGCCTCAGGAATGAAGGTCTGGGCTACCACACCAGGCAAAGAAGCACAACCAGCTGAGGTGCTGTCTGAGGGCAAAGGGAATACAGACTGGGTAGGAAGGTCATTCTACTGATAAGTTCTGCCCATAGGATCAATTTGCAAAAATGAAGCTTGTGATTGCCAGTATATCTTCTTTAGATGTGGTTATTGAATATCTTTCCCTTGTTCATGTATAATATAACAGATACAAATAGGTTCTGTGTGTTTTAATTTATATGTTCACTAACTATATGTTGTTGGATGTAAGCATAATATCACTAATATCTGGAAATTTTATAAGAAAAAAGAATTGTATACAAGTGACAAGTTGGCAAGTGGTGGATTGTGATAGGGAGGTTTGTTGTGCCAGCTAGGTTTCCATAGGAACATGGAGACAGAGTTTAATCAAGTCTAAGCTTGATTGGAGGGTGATCAAGATAAATGTTTTCTAAGGACAGCCTCCTCTCTTTCTCCCTGGTGATTTGGACTATCATGTTGCTTCTTGAGTTAGTCCTTTGTCTCAACCATGTGCTTCACTACCTTGGGCTAAGCCAACCCATGGGCCCTATTATCTTGCCATGTATTACTAGAGCTCGAGGTTCCTTCACTATGATGGAGAAGTGCTTTGCTATGCTCTACAGTACTGATTGCTGCTGTCCTACCCTGCCATCTGCTGCCTGTAGGACGGCTCTGCTTGTCTTGCCTCAGGAGAGATTCCCCTGTCTGCTCCCTTAACCTTGGACCAGCAGGCAACATCAAGTGAAGAACGTTCAGTATTTTAATTGTTCCATGAAACTGAGTTGAACTGAGCCCTCTGTACTGGTGTGTGAACTAATTAGCTGTTATATACAAACTCACTATATAAACTGTCCTTTTAAGTTTCCTGGTTTTGTTTCTCTAGAGAACCCTGCCTAACACAATATGTTTTAATTATGGTGTCAGAGAAGAATATTGAAACTAACATGGACTGCCAAAAGAGTAGACAAGTTTGTCAAGGAAGAAGTAGGGCCAGAGTGCCTCTTAGAGGCAAGGATGGTGAGACTTCATCTAACATACTTTGGACATGTTGTCAGGAGAGACCAGTACCTGGAGAAGGTCATCCTGTTGGTAAAATCGAAAGACAGCAAAAAGGAGGGAAATCCTTAATGAGACTGATTGACACAGTAGCTGTAAACTTGGGCTCAAGCATAGGAACAATTGTGATAATGATGTAGGACCAGGCAGTGTTTTCTTCATTTGGGTTACTATGGATAGGAACCAATGACAATAGCACCTTACAACAGCAACAATGAACAGGTGATACAAGTAAAAAGATTCTTAGAGGTATCTGGATATCCACATCCAACATGTTTGCCTCTGGAAAGACAGAAAGTTATAAAATTCCCGGAGAGATAGATGTGAGAGACAGAGATAACATGGTCTAAGTTAGGTCAACCACAACCAGTATATTACGGTACAAAGACCTCTTTTACGAAGCTTGTGTCTTAACTAAGGCTATCCCAAAGATCAGTTGGGTGATATAATCAATGAGAAAAGTTTTGGCTTTCTTTTGTCTATAGTCAAGGCAAAAATCAGGTTTGAGGCACATTGAACACAACAACAGACATAGAGGTTTAAGTATAAGTAAATGTTTTTTTAAAAAAAATCCATCATTTTTGGAGGCTTTCACAACTCTTATAACAGTCCACATATCAATCATATCAAAGAGAGCTGTAATTTGTATATATGTTGCCATCCTCATTTTCAAAACATTTGCTTTCTGCTTGAGCCCTTGGTATCAACTTCCCTTTTTTTCCCTTCCATCCCCACTCTCCCACCCTTGTGGGGCCCTGATCTGGTGTACGATATAATAATAATTATTATATAATACACCATATCCCTTTGCCCACATTCTGCTATTCAGCCCCCCAGGAGAGGGATATTATAGTCAGTTCACCGTTTCTCCCTCTTAACCCCCTCCTTTTCCCCTACTCTCATTACTTAGTGTTCCTGAGGGATTTATGTGTCCTGGATTCCATGTGTCATGAGCTCTTATCAGTCCCAGTGTACATGCTCTGATCTAGCCAGATTTGTAAGGTAGAACTGGGGTCATGATAGTGGAGTGAAGGAAGCATTAAAGAACTAGAGGAATGTTGTGTGTTCCAATGGAGGTATGCTGCACCCTGGCTGGCTTGTCACTTCCCATGGCCCTTTGGTGAGAGACTGTCCAGTTGTCTCTAGATGGGACTGGGTCTTTACAATGATCCCCATCATTGGCATTGGTATGTTTATTTGTTTGAGGTTTTCTGATGCATGATACCTTATCCTGTCAACACCTCGTGATCACACAGCTGATGTGTTTCTTCCATGTGGGTTTTGTTGCTTCCCTGCTTGATGAGTACTTGTTTAATTTCAAGGTTTTAAGACCACAAACACTATATCTTTTAATAGCCAGGTACCATCACCTTTCTTCACAACATTTATTTATGCACACAGAGATTGTGTCAAAAAGGTGAGCATCACGGAATGCCAGTTTACTAGAATAAAGTGTTCTAGTGTTGAGGGAGTACTTGAGTAGAGACCAAGTGCCCATCTGCTATCTTAACACTTATCATTTAAATATATACCTATATCCCTATCATTATATATTTACATATGTGAATACCTATTTTTCTGCCTCTATAGATGTCTTTTGCCTCCTATTTCTTTCCTCTATTTATTTTTACATTCCTCCTGCCCCAATATCATGTTTGACCTTCATTCAGCTCTCAATAATTCCTCTTGGATACACTGTGCTTGATGAAACCTTCCTGGTGTTCTACACCCTCCTTGTCATCAGTTTTAGATCTCATGTTGTTTCCTCGTCCCTGGGTTTGTTAACTGCCTGTTCCCTTTTCCCACCTCCTCCTCTCCCATGTTCCCCTAGAGCTGAGGCTCCATTATTTTCTCCTTGGGATTAGTTATCCTGCCTATCTTATATGGATGGACATGAGCAAAAGAAAGAAAAGCCTATAAATAGATATATGTCTGTCTGCTGACCCTTCTGAATGTTTTTCAATTTATCTGGGGAAGTACCAAGCACTGCCCACCAAATTCACCAATTTGGGGGATTCCTTGGGTACTTCTTGCTTTCCTTCCCTTGTTGTTCTTGCCCTCCCTTCTGTTTCACTCCATTGTGGGGGAAGTAAAGGATTCTTACAAATAAAGACTTTACCTTCAAGAAATTGGGGAACCATGAGATAAGCTATGGAAAATAGGAGCCAGCAAATCCCTCATCATTGTAGGTTTTCTTGGCTTCGTCTTGGATGTTTGAACTTACTGATCTAAAAGTTGGGAATTGTGTGAGGGGTTCAAGAAGCATATTCCCTTAAACTCGGCATAAAATACTCAAAAGATGAAACTCACTGCCACTGAGTTGATTCTGACTCAGAGCAATCCTGTCAGACAGAGCAGAATTGCCCTTGTAAGTTTCTAAGACAGTCAATCTTTCTGGGAATAGAAAGCATGGTCTTTCTTCCTCAGAGTAGATGGTGGTTTCAAACTGCCAACCTCATAGTTAGCAGGTCAACTTGTAACCCCTATGCCATCAGGGATAGGAATTATTTTCTTGCCCCCACTGTCCTCAGTATTCATCATCTTAATCTCTCACTCTTTTTGGAAACTGTCTGTTTCCTGGCCTTTCCTGCTTTTTTTGCCCCTCCCTCTCCCCTTTGGTATTATTCTTCCAATGAGCTTCCTTTTTACAAAAGCCACACTGATTTCTTTTCCATGGAGGTCCCCTCTACCTCCCTACTCTTTTCCATCTCATTGCCTTCTCTCTGAGCCATTAAAAAAAAGGAGGGGGCTCGGAGGGCAGATTGTTTATTCATACCTGGGTCTTCCTTCTCCTTTTCAAGTATTTGAAAACTAGACTTCTCTCAGTAAAAACTTCATAAGTTACCACAGTCAAGTGTGAGACTAGCTGTGTTAGTCCAGGTAGACTAGAGGAACAAATTTCATAGACACGTATATGGATATAAGGAAAGGGTTTATATACAAAAGGAATGGAACACTGAGAAAGCATCCCAACCCAGTCCAGTTCAAAGTCATAAGTCCGATATTAGCCCATATGCCCAACACCAGTCTACAATGTCTCCTTCCGACTCACACAGTCACAAGTCAGTGGGTACAGAATCCTGGCACTGGCAGGGGTCTCCCCATGGCTTCTCGATTCCAGGGCTCAGGGCTCATCAACAGCATCCAGTGGTGGCAGAAGCAACTCATCACTGGCAGGGGTCTCCACATGGCCTCTCCAGCTTCAGAGGTCTGGCTCCATCAGGTCAAAGTCGTATGACTTCTCCAGCTCCTCAGAAGCCACCATCTTGTCCTGTCCATGATTCATCATCTCTGAGACTAACTCCCAACAACCAGGGAGATAGCTTCTCCTCTTCATGAGGAAAATATTGTGAGATTTCCCAGACGTATCAGGAGAAAACTATGGCCACACAGAGGCCTCATCGGCTACTCAATGGCTGTCTCCAGATTAACAGGCTAGAGTCCACCCCTACATCTCAATCATGAAATCAACATAAGCTCATAACCACTACACCAGCTTCCAGTCCCTAGCATTTCCTCCATCTTCTGTAATTTTTGTGAAATGACTGGGGCTTTCTAGCCAGT